>JAULBU010022611.1:0-18765 GCA_032358235.1 Odonthalia washingtoniensis
GGTGCGGTACCCGTGTTTAGTAACCATAGAGCGTAAAGTAATTTCAAATCTGTTGGAATGCACTTGAAACCAATGCTGTTTGTGCGTTGCTTCCAGTAATCCGGACGGTGATGTAATAAATAATTCTTTACAAGAAAGTAGAGTACACGCGGAATGGAGAAACGAAGTCTAAATATGTAATACGGATATGTCGGGATTACGGTCGACGTAACATTTGATCCATGTTAAAGTTCCACGACGGAAATTGTACTAACCTTTCACCCGACACGCATATACACTTATACCATCTTGATGTATTTGTTGTGATTTGTGGTACATATCTACTATAGACATCAGCGCTATCTGCTTCTGCTTGGGGACAACAAAACAATTTGCATTTGCTCCGCTCTGGCTGTGTTTGTTTTCGCAATACTCTTCGTAGAGTAATGATCCATGTTTCCGTTTCTGTATGATAGTGATAGTTGAATAAATATGATAGGCACACACGTTGTCGGTGTAGTAAAAATTTAAACCGTTTCGGTGTTCTGAAGGTCGTGGTGAATCAGCAGAGGGGGTCGTTGGAGAAAGTAGCAGATGATTAAAGCGGCTGAACCTTATCGTTGTAGTAAGAATATGAACCGTATCGGTGTTCTGAATATTGCTGTGAAACAGCAAAAGATGAAGATCGTTGTAGTAAGAATATGAACCGCATCGGTGCTGTGAAGGCTGTTGTGAAACAGAAAAAGAGGAACATAAGAAAAGCAACAGAAGAATAATGCGGGAAGAAAGTTGTTGGCATTTTATCATGAGGATTCGAATGGTAGTATTCCTATCATAAAAAAAGGAACGAACGTGCTATAATCCGATACAGTATCCGAAAAAAATAATTTTTAACCCGAAAAGAAAATTATTCGCAACATGCCAGAGGTTACATAATGCCGAAAAATGCAAAACGTGTAAATATCGGAAACAGTAACCGGTAGGTAGAAAAAAAAGTTACTGAATTTTTGGTATCGGCTAACCAACTTCTACAAGAACGAGCATTATCCATACCAAGTACGATGCCCAGACGATACCGTTCGGTGTATTGACTATAAGAAATGGTTCATTACCCAAATTAGGTAAAGGTTACAATCATTAGGTAATTCAACTGTTTAAAATTCTGTAGAAACTATGACTATAAGTTTTCATCCTGCAGAGCACACACGAACAAACAAACACACAAACCTTGCTGAGTAATAACAAAAACTTTCTAAAAGAAACTAAAAACTTTAATAGAAGTATGTATAACAACCGTTATCGGATAAAGAAAACAAATTGAACTACCGAACAGATAATGAAACATTAAAAGTGACACCAGCCATAAGCGGAAATAAAAACATTGCAACAACTTTATAAAAACATTAAAGAACTTTAATAGAAGTACCTATAACAACCGTTATCGGATTAAGAAATGCATTTAACTATCAACCAGTACATGAAACATTGCAAGTCTCAACAACCGTAAACGGAATTAAAAAAGACGAAATAAACTAAGAAGCACTACATGATGCAACAAAAGATTTAAAAACAGAAAGAAGAACAAATACTTGAGAACTGAACTAATCCTATGGCGGTGCTGATGGCGGAGCCGATGGCGGAGCCGATTGAGTTTTTGGGTTTCTCTGTCGAATACCGGAACGGACCAGAAGAGCTGCACTATCCTGCACAGCGATGTTAATTTCGTTCTGAATTGTATTGGCGAAATTTTCGGTAACCTCACGCGTTCGCAATATTGATATGTGCATTGATTTCAGTGCCGTACGGTACGTTCCCAGGAGCACATTAGACTGTTCACATTGTGCGTGTTGTTCCGCCTTCGTTGCTCTTGACGCAGCCAATTCTTCTGTTAGACGGCTTTTATCTTGTTTACAGTGAATTATCTTTTCCTTTTCGACGACAACAACTTTATTCGTTTTGGTTTGTTTACGCTCCAACTCTTCAATCCGATCCTGTAAATGTTTGATCATTTCGCCGTTGCGGTTGTTGCTCTCATCTTCAAGTATCCAAGTATCCATCCACGTATCTGTCTGAAGTAACCATCCGGATCGGCTGGGAATTTAAAATTTGTCCCTTGAATAATGGGATTCAACACATATGTTAACCGTGCATACCAACCATCCCGGTCGGAGTAAACCTCGTCCCGAAGTTCTTCATCGACATCTCCAGTCATGTCGATATCGTCATCAGGACCAGAATCACCGCTCAGTTCATTCCGTTCTCTTGTAATGTACCCCATGCTTACTAAAAGATCCTGCACAAGACCTGCGCAGTCTTCCATAGATGCTTGGTCCTCTCTCCGAAACGGTATGGTCACTTTGTTAAAAACTCTCACTTTCCAATAATTAAATTTGTCCATACATAA
Organism: Odonthalia washingtoniensis; assembly: GCA_032358235.1. Classification (NCBI taxonomy): domain Eukaryota; phylum Rhodophyta; class Florideophyceae; order Ceramiales; family Rhodomelaceae; genus Odonthalia; species Odonthalia washingtoniensis. The sequence goes on from JAULBU010022611.1 coordinate 2,384, forward strand.
GTTGAATTACCGTTCCTCCGCTCTCGGTAGATCAACAATTTCCCCTGCATCCCAATTGTAGTGGACAAAAGGATGTTGCATTTCCCTTCCGAGGGTATACCACCCAACTTATCCTGTTCGGCGTATGGCGAGCAGCACCTTTTTTAAATTGTAGTCGAAGTTTAAATACAACTCTACCAAATTCCGATCGGAACATACGTCTAGTAAAGCAGTAGGCAGTGACGTCATAATTCCATAACCATTACTGCTTTTTAGGCGCGGGTCCACATGTTTTGTAACTTCCATTTCGAAACGGCAACAGTACATAAACGCTCCTATAGACATTTAAACTGCCTCCTTTATAACCTGTTGATAAAGTTACTGATATGTTGATGTTCCATACTTGTACATGTTGATGTGATGAGCCGTTAAGGGTGGTGATGGTGTGGATGTCAATGGAGACGGTCCCATGTTTGCAATACCGTACGGAAAGGACATGTAGTACTGCGTCCTGTCCGCAACAGTCATTGAAAATGATCCCACATCGGGCCATCCCAGAAGTAGTGGTATGACTGTTGTGTGCGCTTTGTCCCGTCTGGCTTTGCTTTTTCTGCAGCACTTATACCAGAACGTCTCATACGTGTTTCAATGCTGCATCTTCACACCAGTATCCCCTTCTCTGGAACATGCATCATTCCGAAATCGGTCTCAGCAAGATACTCGGTACGTCGTTAAATATTTGCCACGGTTCTCTAGCTCTTTCCATCATTGCACAAAGATCAACCGCACGGATTTGATATTGGACTTCTTCTGGGCATCGTACCCAGATCGTATCGCATGGTTGACGAGCAATGCACCCTAGAACCTCACCACCCGTGTATGCGCATCTTCTTGCCCAACTTCCATGACGTGTCATTCTCCCAGTTGGTTCTGCACCACTTGCACCGTTCGGATTATATACCATTGTCACGTAACGCATTCCATCAAACAAATCCCGTGCGGAACAGTCTCGTATGTACTCATTTACCGAATAAGGTAGTCTCGCTCTTCGCCCAGATCCGGCTCTTTTAAATCGATGTTCATTGATAAGGTTGAAATGCGCGAAATGTACCAGAGTGCTCATTGACCACCGAAACGGATGCTGAATGCTAGCAACAAGAGCCGTTTTCTTCTTCTATTCGACAGAATATTCAGTCGCACTGAGTTCGGTTTGAGGCGGTTCGTTTTGCGAAGCATCCCGGCTTGGAGAAGATCCTCTCATCGGCGTTCGAATGCGCGGAATTGGTGGTAGATCACGTGAACTGCTTCCCTCCATTTCGGTTCTTTCAGAAATTCGTATGGCTGTTATCACAATTACAACTGCTAGTTATATATCCAAGACAGATAAATTGAAAATAATACAGTACCGGAATAGCATTCTTAAATAGTAAAGTTGGCCTTAAAAACATTTGTGATATTGCAAAGTTGTGCTACATACCTTTCCGCATATAAATTGTCGCGGTTTACCCCCCTGCACTCCCTTGCTCATCTCTTCCGTTACGGTCTGACCAGTCACATTATTGAAATCATCCGAGAGGGTTGTAATATCACATTCGTCACTGCTTCGTTCCTTATTGGAAATCGAAGATAAATTACCCCATTCACGGTTTTGATCCATCGTTACGTTCCGTTGTCGTGGTCGATCTGTCGTAAATTGCCGTACGTTTATTAATATTGTATTGATAGTTCAACGTGCCGTCCGCTTATCCGATTCGGTTTTGATTATTTTTTAACATGTTGTTTGATTATTTTTTAACGTGCTGTACGACGGTGGGAAAAATATATATTTTAACACATACTACGATATTAATTGGGTTCCCGTGGGTACAATAATTGCTACAACCGTTTTCGATATTTTATTATCGATTTTAACATGGGACATATGATTTTTTTTGTTTATGTTATCGTTTTTTTCATTACCGATACCGATTTATATAATTCACTTAAAAATGTTCACATTTCATGTAACAAGTACAAACCTCACGAATTTCAGATGTTAGAACGGTTGTAGTTTCTTTCCATATCGGATTTATTTTTCCCTTCGGTCTCGTTACGATCTTTACCAGTTGGCAGAAAAATGTGATACCCATTACACGTAATACTCTGTAACATCCGTTCTTCGTTTTTGTTATCGCGACGTTCGAAATATTAGACGACTATGAACATGCAATTGACACCCAGTCCGTGCTACGTTCGGTTTTCAAAACAAGGTCAGTTACTGATTATCAAAATAATGAAACCACTTCCCGTTCAAATTATCACGACCTTTTTTTACAACACAACCACGTACCAGTTAATGGTTACGTACGTTATACTACATCCCCAAATTGAAATCACTATTGTGTATTGACAGTTCCTTCTGTAGTGTATACCGATAGTTTTCATTTGTCAGAAGATTTGCACGCATTTCATTATCTCCATAGTCGTACGGTGCTGTTTTATGACTTTTTCAATATCACGTCGCATGTTCCGTTCGGTTCCTATGTATCTCGGACCAATGTTCCATTCTTCCCAGTCGAAGACCTTGTCTTCTGCATCCGTTAGATTGTCGTCCTTACACATATTCTTACCTTGCCTCACCCGGATCATCATATTATGAAGTATGATGACCCCTTCAGTCATTATTGTAGATATGTCCTGGTCTTCGTTCTGAAAGGAAAAGTAGAGAAGTTTGTACTTCTCCCGTAATTCGTAGAAGAACTGGAATTTTTTCCGAACGGTTTTGTGCGCATTGTTCAAGCCGTGTGCCTTTACATTATCGTCTTTTTTGTCCACTTCTACAAATATTGGCCACATTGGATATTCTCCGTTTACTAGAAAGCACAACAAGTGCCTTCTAAAACCGGACGGTATTATCACATACCCTTCTAAATCCCACATATTTATGTGCGACTGGAAAAATTTCGTAATAACTGACGAAGTCATTACCTTACTGAAATTTCCGTTCGGGTTAGCCTTCATGCTCGACCATGCCCAACAGTACAAATACATGTAGAACCATACCTCCACATTTACATGTTCCCCTCTGTAACTAACCCGTCCGGTGTTTCTGTCTATTTCTGTTGTCCTTTCAGACATGTCAACACATTCCAAAATTCCTGCTCACCCGGGGAAACCTTACCGCCAGAACTTTTTTCCAATTTCGTTCAACTCATCCGTATTCGGTCTCCTGTTGAAAAATACTGCACCATATTTCTCCAGTAGATAGGTACATGAATCCACCACATATATTCGCACTTTATTGCTCTCCATTCGCTCCATTTCATTCCGCACGTACATGTACTCTCCAGACCGCATTTATGATAATGCAGCAAGCATTCTCGTTTCTGTGCTTGATTCGTATCCCCCACCTTTTTTTGGGATCTTCTTCCAAACTTCCGGACGAATTTGAACCAATTTATTCTGAAGACGGTAAAACAGACTCTTGGAGACGCTGAACATCTGCTCAAAAGTCCAATTGGTGCAAACCTCATGACTGAATATGAAGCTTGCACCATCATGCATCGTGAAACCATTCCATGACTTCATAGACCGATAATCCGTAACGGTTTCCTCTCCTTCTCCATCTTCATCGTCCATTACAATTTCTTTCTTCACCTCCGCTAGAATGATCTCTTGCTGCCTGTGCAGTTCTGTGAGTAAACTTAGTAATTGCTGGTGTTGCTTTTTCATCCGTCCCGGTAGTTTCGCTTTTTTCCTTGCTTTGCCCCATCCTGATCTACACGCCGATATAGCGCCTTCTTCTCCCTTTGAAGTCATGTTCAAAAAAGAATCAGGCACATAACATCAACTGTGCATGTTTCTACACCGTCATTGGAAAAAAAATCCGTGGCGGTACTCTTCCATTCTCAGTCTACTTCTTGTCACACGCATACACCCATGTCAAGTTCACGGTCCAATCACATCTATACACGAACATTTTGCTAAGTACAGTCACAGTACAGAACAACCATCACTCATTTCGTGCAGTGCAATGTACAGCTGTCTCGCCGCGTCACCACACGACAGACAATACTGCACATTGAAAACGCCATTTCCGAGCTCCCCGATAAAAATTATTCCGGTCTTGGACATGGACACGCAGAACCATTTCATTGGTTATAACGGTACAGAACATACACATTCCGAAATTGTACTAGTGTAAACAGCACGCTTTAATATAAAAATTTGCATGAAATGCAAAATCAAAGCAGATGTGTGTACCAGTTTCAAGTCACTGTATGTGCCCTTGCGTACAAAATAAACTACTATTTTTTATGCAAACGCATCACCCAACTAGAGATGCCCTTACCGTATTTTTTTTAATTAAAACATCCGTTAAAAACTACTTTATTAACCGGTGCCAGGCGTTGAGTTTGAAACTCAACAATGCAAACTCAACGCCCAACTAGAGATGCTCTAAGATGTTTTAAAAAACATCTGTCGAAAAGCAGCTTAATTACACTGGTGCCAGGTGCCAGGTTGGTGAGTTCGAACTCAAACAAGTCGAACTCCAGAGCCTTAACGAGGCCACGTCATTTATTAAAGGGATATTAAATTCAAACTTGCCCAACTTTTACATACAGGGAAGGTAACAGAGCCCACACCCAACCAAAAGCTGAGTACAGTATAACACCGCTGTTGTGCGGTGCTGCCCTCGTTGAAAAACCGACACGTGTGAATGATCCACATTATTACTGTGCTAATGGGTGCACTCCCACATTTATCACATTCCTAATCTGGTTTAAAAACATCCTTCCAATGCCCAACTCAAACTCGTCACATTATAACGAAATTATGGACGCTTGCGCTAGACAAGCAGTCAAGTTAATCCATGGTTCTCCTACAAAGGCAGTTGTTTACGTGAGCGGAGGAGCATCACAAGCATTAACATGGTTACTTTCTGAAGCAGGAGCTTCAAACACAATCTTACAAGCCACAGTCCCATATTCAACATCATCATTCGATCATATCCTTGGTGTTAACCACAACATTACAAGTTATGCATCCATGGAAGCAGCTCGACAACTAGCACGTGCAGCATACGTACACGCAGTTCGGTTAGCACTACCAGGTGAACGTGTTATTGGTATAGCGGCAGCTTGTTCATTAATTTCAAGCCAGCCTAAACGTGGTGAACATAGAGCATTTGTTGTCACACATGCAAGTGAAAGAATTGTTGAATATGCTATGTATTTAAATAAAAATTGCAATAGAAATCGTATTGATGAAGATGACATATCATCTTTACTTGTGTTACAAGCGTTGTCAGATGATTGTTGTAGTTATGATGAATCATTCAGTATATCAAGTGAAAGTACAATGTGCCTCGTGCGTGACTATTTAAAAGCTGGTGATGTATTGAGTCCACCAGGATTGTACCATTTTCCAGATATTATTAAATCTGTAATTAAAGGAAATACACAGTATATAGAAAAACAAAAGAATACATGGAACAGAGATGCAAGCCAGTCAACTATTATATATCCAGGTTCTTTCAATCCTTTACACGCAGGACACAAAACATTAATGAACACCGTAAAATCCAAATTTCCTAAACAATCGACAGCTTACGAAATTTCTATAGTGAATGCAGATAAAGCAAGTATTTTTGATGAAAAGCAGATAAGAAAACGAATTGCACAATTTTCCGATAGTGATGATGGTGTAATTATAAGTAGAGGTGCATTATTTTTAGATAAAGCTAAATTGTATGGGTCTGTACGTTTCATAGTTGGTGTAGATACAGTATTTAGAATTTTAAATCCTAAATATTATTGCGGTGATATTGGTGGAGTGATTGATGCATTAACAGAATTAAAAATTAGAGGATGTTCATTCATAGTTGCTGGGAGGGTAGAACAAAAGAAAACGGATGGTACGAAATACTTTCAAACATTGAAAAACGTTAGTATACCGAAAGGGTTTGAAAATATGTTTGAACAAATTAATGAATGTGATTTCCGTATGGATATTTCCAGTTCTGAAATTCGATCACAAAAATATGGAAACACATAAACAGTTTTATTTCATTTCAAACGTTTACAACCAGGCGGGTTTGTGTTTTATATTATAACGAACCAGTGATGTTTGAAATAGTTCAATGAATTGTTGATCTAAAATTCGTACTTTGTTCCCAGCGAATCGACGATATTCATCAAAGATTGAAGTGAGTGACCATCGTTGAACTTTCCTTAAACACCCTACAAGACAACCTGTACGATGCTTCCCTTTGTTGCAATGAATTAATAAAGGATGTCTTCTAACGTCCAACAACACCATGAGTGCGTCACGAATGACCTTTTTTTTTTAAAAAAAAGAATTAGTAATTTCATCATTCAGAGAACAAACAAAAAGACAGAAAAAAACGAAAAAAACATACTGGTTCCGGAATATCTGAAAATGGTTCTTTGTTACCTTGAATACCGAATTGTAAAATTTGAACACCGTTTTGTTGACAGAATTTTCCATTGGCTTCATCACAATCTTCAGGACATAGAAATATCAGTGTTTTCAATTTTAAATATTTCAGGAATGTGTGATTCATAGACTTTGGATATCCCGCTCGATAAACCCCTGGACATACCATAGCAAAATTTGCAGGAGGTATTACATGTTCAGTCACTATAAACGACGAGTGATACTGCCGCTGTTGGTCTTCCTCATACTGTTGTTGCGCAGTCGTCATCAATCACAGAGCAAAGCCGGGGAGAAAGAGAGAGACAAAAGACAAAGAGAGGGAAGAAGACAGAGAGAGAGAGGAGGGAGAGAGAGAGAGAGAGAGAAAGAGAGAGAGAGAAGGAGAAAGCTTGCACACGCAAGCGAGCAGATGTAACATTAGAGCATAGAGACCAGCAGATGCAAAGAAAGGATGGATGGTGACAAAAAATAATATATATGGACTGTGTTTTACACGTGTACACATCTCAAAAGGATTTTAAACGATGTTTGGAATTTCCAAATTCTCTAATCAGACGCAAATGTCGGCGCGGCACGTCGGACAAGTCCTAGCATGTTTGCACAGCCATTCGCGCACACATTCATTGAGATGGAAGAAATGACCGCATGGTAAAGACGTGACTTCGTCCCCTGCTTCAAAGTCGCACAGACAGATCGCACATTCCGTGTAGCTGGTCATCGTTCCACCAATCTTATCATTTTCACTTTCTGCCTTCCCCCCCTCCACTTCCGCCCCTGATTCTTCTTCGTCCCGTTTCCCCTCTATCTTCGACTCTGAGTGTTGTTCATCTACTTCCGGCTCTTCGTCCGTTTCTATTTCTAATACTTCAGCTAATTCTGCCTCTCCTTCTTCTGCGCAGTATTTGTTCTGTCCGTCCTTTTCCTTGCGCATACTTTGAAAAATTTCTTTCACAGATCGTTTCTCCCCTTTCTCCATAACGAATGAAGGCAGAGCTTCAATTTGCTCTTCAGTCGCCACACTTTCACGCTCTCCATGTCCGTTATCATTACCACCACCGATTGTATGCATATTCAAACGAATTTCTCTATCGTCTACACCGAATGCACCATGTAAAGTCAGTGATCCTCCATGATGAAAATGATGATGTAAATGATGTTGATGTTGATATTGTGTAATTCCTGAAAAACCGATTCTCATTGATGATCCATCACTATTTCCACCGTTCGAACCACCATATCCACGTCCTTGTCGTCTACCAGAGATCAGATATGCATTATGCACACGCATTGCTAATTGTTGTCGTGCATGACCTGCATGACCCGGTAAGCGACCGACATAAACTGAAGATTGATAAACGTCTGAAGGTGGTCCAGGATAATCATCAAATATACGATCCATAACTGCGTATAAGTCATGTTCTCGCATGGCATCTAGGTCAGCAAGTGCGGATGATACTAATGTAGATGTTCTAGAACCACCAGACTGTGGGGAACTTGAAGATATACTAGGAACACCGCCTGCACTCGTAGCAGAGCTGCCGGAACTACCTTCAAGTCCTTGTGATGTGTCTATATCTAAACCTATTCCAGATTCATCAGTATTGGAATCTGATAATCCAAATGAACGAACACCACTAACATGTGACGGTGTTGGTGTAGTTAATGATGAAGAAGGTGTTGCACCATTATTATGATGATGATCACGATTATTATGACCATGACCACGACTGGACGCCATACGACGATATCTCATACCAGTGACAGAATGAGGAAAAGGCATTCTACCAGATCTTGATGTAGAGGAAGGTGATACAGAATTCACCGAAGAATTTTCTGTTGACGGTGTTGTTGATGAATTAATTGGTGATGATGATTGAGGTAATGCACCATCTGACAAAGTACGTCTATTTCTTTGTTCTCTATCACGCGGTACGTTTTGACGCTGACGCAAATAACGTTCCCGACGAGTAGCACGACGGATGCCAATAATCGAAGGTGGTTGTTGATGCTGTTGAGAAACGTGTGTTGGGGTTGGTGGTTGCTGTAAACTAGCAGGTAAGATGTTGTCAGTGACTCGACTAGTTGATCGGGTATCTTCAGCAACATGATTATTGTTAGTAGAGTAAGAAGCACGTCGACGACGTGAACGTGAGGGTTGGAAAAAGTTAAGAAATCGAACCCATCGGTTTGAGTTACGGTGAGTGTTAGATACATCAAGTCGAACAGAAGCTCTTGGGTTTCCCGCGGTAGGTTGTTCTGCAACCACTGGCAGGAATGATGGTTGGGAATGGGATGATGAAGGTGAAGAAGACGCAACACTCGGGGTGGTGGTCGGTGAGGCGACGGGAGGAGGTAAGTGTGCAGATGACATTTGTTATTTGTGTTTTGTGTCTATTGGCCTTAGTGAAGACTAACGGGGGTTGGTGGTGGTGGTGAAGATGGAAGCGATGGCGGATGTTGGGTTTTATAAATTATTAGAAATAATACACGTGTAAATGAAATTAAAAAACAAAAAACATTTAGACTGTAAGTGAAGAAATTAAAACCAAAATTTGGTTCATTTAATGAAGTCAATATTCAAGGATGGGTTCGCCAACGTTGGACATCCGCGCGACGTTACATTTGAGATTGAAGCGTTTACTGAGAACGATTTTGAAAAGTTTCTGAACGTTGATGGAATGCGAGGAAGAAGTGAAGATTAAAGGGCTCCGCATAGCTTTTGCAAAAGTCCTCGCATGAGCGATCATGTCGCGCTGCTTGTCCATACTTGTAGATTGCGCGAACAAATCAAACTTGGTGCCGACCAGGAACGGAATGAACATCTGATTAAATCCACGTGCTTGCCTATACCACTCTTGAATGTTGCGCAATGTGATTCTTCGTGTTAAGTCGAACATAAACAATATAGCGGCTGCGTCAGCGCAGACTAAAGGGATCATTTGATTGAATTCATTCTCACCGCCGCCCAAGTCGAAAATTGTAAATGTTACAGTTCGGTCACGAACTGATATGATCTTTTCCATGAAGTTTATACCCAGCGTTTGTATATAATCCTCCTCAAATTTATTCTCCACGTATTTCACCATTAGTGATGTTTTACCAACGTATGAATCTCCTAACATCCCAACTTTCAATTGAAGATTCGGTGTTGCTTTACCTCGTGACATACGCCCCGCCGCCGGAGATGGTGTTGACGATGATGCACTCGCTTCATCTCCAACATTTGTTCCACTGACCTGCTCAGATGAACTCGCACCTGCGGAGGGCGACATGTTCATGTTCTGTGATATAATATGGTGCAATTACTGAAACGGAGTCCCTTGTTTTCGTTTCCGCCTGTCGCATTAGCGTGTAAACGAATACAACTGGGGGGAGGGGCCGGGTTAATGGTTAATGACATTAATGTCATACAGCATTGTGTCCAAATACAGTACTTTGGTAAGAGAGAATACAGTCGTACACGTATTCAATAATATAATAAAACAAACTTTGTACACTACATTACCTGCCGTATGAATGGTTCTAATTGCTCACCCGCCGCCGCCATCTCACTCCTTTCTACTGTACCGCCTTAACTTTATCAGAACGTTGACAGTAGTCAATCCAAATGCCGTCCCTGTTACGTAGCCAAATTCTTGGATTGAGGAAAATCTTTTTTCATAAAAATGCAACGACCCAACGGGAGCGTTACAAGCTCATACGCTGTTTAGTTTGCCAAATGGTCGCGATGCTGGATGGTCTGATCTTTTCTCTGTACAGTACTGAGGTTGGGAGGGGACAAGATTTGACTGTAGTAGAGAGAGATGGCTGATTAAATAACGTTTTGGAAAACTACCTGAACATCAACGGTAAGAAGTTTTATAGTTTAGGGGATAAAGTGTATATTATCGGACCCTCGTTTCAAGTAGATTTAGACAGTTTCACAGCCACTCCTGAACAGCAGGTATTTAATAATAAATTGAGTGGAGTTATAACGATCTTAAACAAATTTGGACACGAAAATATTTACCACGTTACATTAAAAGTACCTCAAAATCCAAGATATTTACTTTTTCATAGCATCAACAGTGTTGCTTAAATTTACGACGTGTTTAGAAAATGGGGGTCACGTTGTTGCGTACTTCGACTCTTCAAGCTCCAATTTAAGTGCGTACCCACAATGTTAATAAAAGATGATTATGTTGTTGGTGTTGTTGTACGACAACTTCACTCCAGTTCGGCCATTTCCCACTATTACTGTCTACGATACTGTTTTCAATTAAGTACATGCCCGCAATTGATAAGTCCACCCATTCCCATCCTGAAATTTCCTTTCAAATGTCCAAAGCCACAATCAATGCTAGCCCTTTGTATCGAATTTGGTATAGATATTTTATCAAAAGACGTGAACTATTTGTACGGAAATTTTGGAGGTTTTACTCCTTCTATGTTTAAACGCATTTCTCCGATGATCATATTAATTAAATAGTCTAAAACGTTATTTTTGTAATACATTTCTTTATCCCTCCGTAATATTTGCGAATCCTTCCATTATTTGGATATTATGATGGATTTCAACAAACCGTGCCATATACTTGGATCATATATATATATTTTTATAGTCATATCAGGACATTAATCATCTTTCAAAATCGATCACATGACAGAACCATTTTAAATCACCTTCGTAATCCTCCAAATTCAGTAGCCAGTTAATCCACTGACCTCTTTCATAAATTCACGTTGTTACAATGTCTAAATCACATACTTAAATTCCATAGCAGTAATTTTACTGCTTAAAATTAGAAATCCTTCTCCCTACTCCGCAGGCTTTACTATTATATCACTCGTTTTATGCGAGTATGAGGTTCTTCGAGTTGTTTATAAGGGAGTCAAATGTTGTAATTAGCTTGTACTTCAAGGAGTTCTGCGAGTCAATGCTGTAAATTTGCGTGTACTTCTGTAGTGCAATGCACTACAGAGAGGAGGAAATAGAGCACTAAAGGGAGTTAGTGACCATTCGTTCCGAGTTGCTCGTTTTGGTGCTTGAACTCCACAAAAAAGGGGAGGGAGAGATCGTATTGTCGCAGGTGGCGGTAAATGGATGAGGTGCATATTGATCTTAGCGCGCTTGTAAAGTGGTGGATGTGAATAAGACATGGGTTGAGTCGGACAAAGAAACGCGCATGTAAAGTGCGGTTGAGCGGCTCTCAAGAAAGAGATTGAGGTCCTATCGTAGCCGAAACGGATTTCGTTATAGTCGACGAAATGCAAGTTTCGGGGTTAGGTTCTGACTCGAAGTTGCTTGCCTTTATTAGAATTGAAGAGAGGCACAAACAAAAACCTCTTAAGTAGGCTCCACCTGCTGCCGAATGGCAGGAGTGGGAGCGTACTGTAAGAAGTAGAGGAGCGGGAGCCACCGGTATAGTGTGATGGGAAACAATGTCCTAAATAAACGTGGCGATTGTGAAAAGCCACCCAAAAATTGTGGTCCTACACAAGAGAAAAATATGACAAAAGTCACTAAAAGACACACGTGTCCAAAAACGAATTGCACCACACGACCCCCTCTCCAAGGGCAAGACACCATGTGTCGGCCCTAAAGATATTTTGTCGATCATTAGAGGGTGTACGGTACAGGTTTCGTGTGATTTTTCGTGACAATGAAGCACAGATTGAATACGTGGGGTGTTTGAGAGAGGACAGACGAAATTAATTTCGAGAAAACAGGCACATCCACAAAAGTCATTTTGTGGATGGCTTGACTTGTTTTCAGTCTCTCTCAGCAGGGACGTTTTCTATTTTATTAAAATCATCTCGGCACACTCGCCTTCACACACAATCCACCTCATAATATCGCCTTTCATACCACGTCAACAACAAAATCACGGTGCACAACATCATGACGGTTCCTTATTTAGACTCTCAAACCGACAGAAATATCTACACCGAAAGAACTACCTTTCCCGCACACGATGTCGTTCCTACAGTTGCTTCCGATCCCACATTTGCTACCTTTCCCGCAAATGACACCCCGATCGTCGTCGTTCCTTCAACTGACACCCCGACCATCGTTACACCGATTACAACACGCGTAAGAAGTTCATCAGAATCTTCTCGCCAAAATTGTACGAAGCGTGCATTCAACTTCAACGACAACGGAGACAGTGCGGAGAGAGGATACATTAAAACGCTACTTCTCCAGCGCGTTCGTGAACGAAATGCTCACTGTAGTGGCCACGAGGAACTGGACAAGAAATTTAAGTTAGTGCCGGAGGATTTTGACAAAAATTTGCCACCCGGTTTGTGAGAACGGATGAGCAAACCGGTTGTGAAAAATATTCGTGACAAGTTTCATGTCATGGTTCATGATAGGCGCAACATGGTTTCTGCAAACGAGTCTACTTCTGGAATTGTTGAAGTGGTAACTGACTTTGACATGTTGTTGGACGAAATGATTCACGAACGTGACGAATTTGAAAGAGAGAAAAAGCGCGAACGTGAGGAGGTGTATGTGCGGGAGGAGAAATTAGTCAGCGCCGGTACTTCAATAAGAGCAATGGCATCTGCACGAAAACGTTCATCTACATCAACCGATACAGATGAACTTTGTTACTCTAATGGAACTAAACCACGAACCACACCTCGTAAGGTGCGTCATGAAGACGCGTTGATGGGAGAATGGCACGAAATGCTTGAAAAAAAATTGGACGCGAGAAGAGATTCGGAACAACAAGCAAACAATTTACGTTCAGCAGAGTTGCAACTACAGAGGGATCGCTGGAAGATGGAAAAGGAGGAAAGATATACTAATCTTCAGCTTTTGAGTGTCCCCATTGACAAGCTAAAGAAATAAGTTTAGTGTTCTTCGATATATTCATCTAAAGTCAGTAGAGTCAGTTTGAACTGTTCTTGTACTTGTCCTCGTTTGTAGAGACAGAAATGAAAATTAAGTAATATCGCTGATGATTTATAAAGTAAAGAAACTGGAACTTTTCTCACTTTTAGGTTTCGACTAAAGTCCTGGCTTGTCCAGTATTTTTTTAAGTCCATATAATTATGCTCAACCGACACTCTGACAGAACTCATAGAAGTGTTGAAAACTAGTTGTTCTGGAGTGACAAGATAGCGGTAAAAGGGAGGTTGCATCCAAGAACGTAATAAATACGCTGAGTCCCCAAATATGTAGTACTGAATACCCTGATAATATAAATGGTTTTGAAGGATCTATTCCCAATAGCTCTCTCTGTATAGAGTAAGATCATGTCGACGATCGACCTCTGGCCCAAAAAGAGCAAACATCAATGCGTCTGAAGTTGTCAAAGTCTGATAAATCGGACAATGAAAACGTTTATGTCCAGAGTAACAGCTCCTTTGATATGTTCCTTCACCACCCCGTCTACTCATTCGTATCTTAGTGAGATCAATAAATCCGACACAATTTTGTAGGGGAGCTCCTGATTCAGCGATTGATAAAGAATAAGTTGCGTCTCTATTTGTAAAAAGCGGCCGCGTAATTCAAAAACAGACCCATATTTTTCTACAAGTGTCTCGACTAGTTCCAAGAATACTTCTGACATTTTAGAGCTAAACATCCCAAAGTTTTTTCTATGTCAACCCAGCGGACAGTAATGGCAAGTCGCTGTAGGAACACGCAAGTCCCTGTCAGTGGATGGCATGCGTATTAATTTCGGCTGGTCACACCATTCCATTAAAGCATTCCTGTAATGCGTCCAACACCAGCCTTCTTGAATTGAAATTCCCTAAGACTTTGTTGTTCTGATAGAGCGTTAAGATTGAAAACAACGCAGCGCAATTCACGTGACCTAGTCAACATTTTAGTGACGTTTTCATGTTCAACCGCTGCAAATTGCGCAGAAATTATCACCATTTCGTTCGGAAGCCCCAGAACTAAAGCTTGTATTGTACGCAACTTCCATTGCTCCCGGTGGCACCTGCACCGGGCAATGGTAAAGTAGATAATGCGCATTAAATAGTCTTTTTGAATCAGGTCACCGTTTTTACGAGGTATGCGAAGAACAAGGTGTCTAATTTGGGTTTACGATATTATTGATAAGTGAGTTTTGTTACCTGATATTGAACGATTACTCTGTAATTTGGGTGCATCGCTCTCGACCAATAGGATCTTAACACGTACACTCGAAAAAGGAGGTGACCCGCAAAGAGGGACGCCCGTCCTCCCCACTACAACAGCAGGATTCGAACTCCCGATCAGTTAGTCCGTGGACCGTTGCTCTGACCAATACGCCAACTGTTCTGAACGGTGAATGCATGAGCATAAAATTGGTGTATAAAAAAAGCCAAAAAGAAACACCCAAGGAACGCAGATACTTTTTGTTGAGTATGATACTCAAGAACAACACTGGTGGTATACGTTGGCAACGTATCAACGCATAATAAAAGAAAAAAAATTTCTTAATTATATTTTATGTAATTTTTCCCGTTTATTTTTTGTACAGATATCTCACACGATAAATCACTCCGTATAACATAATTTTCACTTTAAAGTGAAAATTGAAAATTTTCGTGATTTTATTTATCGTAAACATATATCACGAAAAACCGAACGAAATTCCTGTGCCGTAAACTCTCTATTACTTCATTCCCATCCTTGAATTGGTGAGCGATTAGAATAATTCAACTGATTTTCTACCTGTTCGTGTCATGTCTTCCCTCCGTCACTAGTCGTTCGACGTATGGTTTGGCAGTTCCGTACCAGTGCGTTACGCATCATCATCTCCGCCCCAACACGCGTAACAACGGTTGGGTACAGCTTACCAAAAACTGTGGTCGAGTTGAGGTCCCCAGGGGTTGTCTTGCTGAACTTCCTCCGTGCTTTTCCTATATTTGACCAGAGATGCATAACGACGCCGATAGCGGGTGGTGGGTTGTTGCTTACACAGAAATAGTGGCTAAGACTGCGGCCTTCCTTATTCAGGAAGTGTATGATAATTTCGGCCTTTGGGCCGTTTCTCCTCACATGATTGCATTCAGTCGGGAGCTGGACCTTGTTCCCATTCTTAGCAATCAAGAGGATGTGGACGAGTACCTTGGTTTCTTACGTGTGATCTAGAGCACGGATTTTAACCAACTGTCGCCCATGTGGCATGCACGTGGGGAGAAGAAAGAAGATAAGTCATCCGGGCGTGTTGGTCCCGGGCTGACTGGTTGTATTAAGATCCCTTCGCTGGTCATGCTATTGATGAAGCGGAAGCGGAGAGTTTTTCTGCTCGGCAGTGTACGGCGATTCCTGATGGTCAATCGTTGGGTTTCAACTTTGAGACTGTCCCAGATGGTTGGGTTGGTACTGCTGCCGGTAATAACCCTGATGATGGTGATGACCGTATCCCGTCGAGTGATGCCGGTTGTTCGGATAATGACGATGCCGAGATGAAGGAATCTGAGAATTTCATTTACACGTATGGGGAATCACCGGGGGCTCATGGCCCTGTTTATGTCTGTGCTGGTCCTGCTTCCGCAGTTGTTTCTAATCCGCCTCCAAGGTCCGTGAGCGTTGATACCGACTATGACACTGCAGTGGTCAGGCAGTTCTTCCGTGAGGCTGGGGTTGACGATCGTTACCTCACCGGGAGTTGGGTTGGGTTACGCGGTTATATCCGCGGTCGTCTTTCTTATATTTGATCTAGTCTGTTTGTTTTCATCAAGTTTTTAGTTCTCGTCAGCTATTTGGCTACCTATTTTAGAGTTTGGTGTTCCGTGTTTTTGTTGATTCATAAACAGATAAATTTATCCGTTTTGCGTATTTTTCTGCCATTTTTTCTGGAGGTGTATTGTTCCGACGCTTATGAAGAAGCGGAAAGTTTTTTCGTTCTTAATCATAATTAGGTGATTAGGTGTGTGCTGGTGAATAGGCGACCAGTAGTGTAGTGCTGACTGTTCCAGAAAATTTCATCTGTTTGGATGAATGTTGAAAGCGCCCAAAAGTCGCGAGTCGCCGCTACCCC
>JAULBU010022622.1:0-18764 GCA_032358235.1 Odonthalia washingtoniensis
GCTAATTTTTTCATTCAGGATCTTCCGGCATCATTTAATTCTAGATCCTCCTCTTCATGTGCTGTCCAAATCCCTCAGAGACTTTCCGGACACCCTGTATATATCGACCTTTATCTCAACGTTTTTGGCTCTCGGTGAGATTTCTTTATCACATCTTTGCATTATATACCTATCTTTCTAACATATTTACCTTACGAGAGAGATGATTACAAACCAATGAAGATTTCCATTCAATATACAACTATCACTGCAACACACTGGTAATGTGCATTGTGAATAATTTAATATATAAGAGATCGAGTAGCGGTATTTCGCAATCATTTTTGGTTCGGCATTGACCTTCCACGAAATAATTAAACACTCTCTATACCCTACTATGTACTTTCCCTGTACTCTTTTACGTTGATCTTTCAACTAGTTTCAACTTTACCAACACGTTTTACAGTTCCTACACAGTACTGTTTTGTTGTCATTATATATATATATATATATATATATATATAATACCTATTATCATGTCTATCTAGTCTTGGAGCTTACTGCTGTATTTTAAGATGCAATTGATCGACATGTGTTGTTTTAGTTTCAACCTTTTCTGCTACATGTCCTGTCTTGGCTTTAATTTTTCGTCTACTTAAACATTCACTGAGACGAAGTTTTGTCTCAGTTGAACGCGACACACCGAACCCAACGAACAACATTGACCAAACCTCCATTAGCGTTTTGACTACGGCCAATCGCGGCCAATCGACCGTAGCTCCGTTCGATAAAGAATCAACCTGTCTACTTTTGTCTATTTCTCCCTGTCTGTGTTCTGAGTCATTCTGTCTACCAGAGTCAACTTTTCGTTCAACCCCTCATATAATTCTCATTTTCTATAGTTATAGACCCACAGACAAGGGTCGTAGCCTCGTTTCCCACATGGTACAAGTAGACATGTACGCTGCTACTGTAAGCGCTGTGCTGTGCGCTTGTATAAACGACGGTGAGAGACCGTTCAAAAAAAGAGACAAGAATTGTGACGATGAAAGACCGTTCTGCAATAAGAGATAAGAGACAAGAATTGCGACGGTTAGAGACCGTCCTAAAATAAGAAAATAAAAACAGTGGAAATGCCTCAGAAAGAGGTGAATATGAAATTTCAGATAATCCGTTTCATAAGCGATGAGTTGGAACTCAGCCGACTACCAAGTCACCAATAACCAATTTTGCAATTACTGATAGATTCTGTATATAATCTAATTGAGCAATCTCAATAAAACAGAATGGGAGAACCAATTCCAATTATCATCAAGGCCCCAACTCGGGATACTTCTTCTCTTGTTGGAAGCGGACGTGCTTTTTCAGACTGAACTGCCTGAAAGGAACACTGACCACAGCTGACCATGTTTTTCTTTTTACCAATAGGTTTCCCAAATAGTAAATCTATAGACTTTTGGTAGTTAACACTGGGAAAGTTGATCTTGGCCAATTTTCCGAAATTTAATTTATATTCCACTCTATTTCCAACCCCTGTAATGCCTTAAAAATGAGGTCAGACCGATCGACAAACTATGTCTCGTTGAGGATTCTGCATTATTGAGAATAAAACTCACGTCGCATGTGGACAGCATAATAATATAATAATATGATATGATACTGATGAAAATACAGTACTGTAATGGCAATTTGAGTGTGACTACAGTGGTGATTTACAGTGTCTGGAATTCCATCACACGTTGGAATTAATCATCACTGTCCTCTCTACAATTACGGATCGAGTTCAATTTACTTCACGATCATAATCAGTCATAATTAGTTGCGCGCCCAAATGGGCAGCAACTAGTATGAACAAACAACTCCTAATTAAGGATGATGATCGGTTGCGTAACAACTTTGCAGTGCAAAGTTGGTACAAGTAGAATCGTGTAGCTTCTTGTTGCAAACCTTGAGCGAACTGTACGCCATTATTAGTATTTAGTATATTTATCTATTTCGTAATCTCTAGTTGGACTTTCCTGACAATCTCTATTAGTGCCGAATCTATCTTGTACGTTATGATAACAAACGAGACAAACGGGACTTTTCAGTCCATATCTTCAGTTTCAAATTGCGCGGACCTTTGATTGTGCACGAGCAATTATAATTGCTTTCATTTAATATCCGAAGTCAGCGCAGCCCTACGTTGTTAATTACTTATCCCAGTCCGCTTTATTCAACGAAACCGATACAGCAAATTAGCAACGAAACGATCGAACCATACGAACCAAAGAGATTATTCTTATCCCTTTCGGCAGTACCTACAGTAGTTGACGATCAACTACCTGCGCGGGCTTTTTAGTTTACACGGAAAAGTTTATAATATCTCGCGTGTAACACCTGTATTCAGCATATCCGAAAATTGTTAGTACTCACTAATTTCTCATTCTCGTTGCGAATCAGTAACAGTAAGTAAGCAACGAAGTCAACAAAAAAACAAAAACAAAAACGCCCCAATTAAAAAACCCAAGATCAAAACAAAAAACAAAGAAAAGAAAACGTGACGATGTCTTTATCCCATCATTCATCTCACCAGTACCTAGGTAGTCCTAATTCGAGCAATTCATTGAAACCAAGCAACCAGGAGAGCTTCAACAGGACCCGCTCACCACCTCCAGATTAAATTACAGAAGTAGAATCTGAAAACATTGCGACAGGCATCCCGCCCCGAAATTCATCATTAAATCTTCTTCTCTGACACCTCGCCGCTAAATTAATCACTAAAGATTCTAGAATCGATCAACTCAACAGATCCGTCTGTCACGGACATTACCAACTTTTTCAAAGACATCATCTCAACGAACAAAAAGGTTTACGGCTTTCGCCGTGAGCTTCTTCAACACATCGACGTTGCTACCTTCATATCTCAGCCATTCCAGCAAGATTCGTCAATTTACGGACGTTATCAAACTGTGCTCCAGAATTAGGGAGTGGACTGTCGACATAAAGAAGCACATAAAAACATCCCAATTGGAATCAAATTGATCCTAATATCGTGGGATAAAGAAGCCAAGAAAATCATTCACCGGTATTATGATATCAATAAAGAAATTATCAGCAAACGTCGAGCTGTGGTGGAACAAAATTCAATGAACAAGAATAAAATCTCCACCAAACCTCAGCCTCTACAAAGACACTTCATCACCTGATCAGCTCGATAACTCAAACAAAAAACACTCACCATCTTTTATCCCAAATCCTAACACCCCTCCGTTTCCCTACCAAACAAACGCCGCCACACATTTTTCTAACTCACAACCTGCACCGTCAGGACCTCTCACCAATTCTAATGTTCTGGATTCTAATCATTTTCCTGTTTCACACTTTCCTTTCTCTTCTCTTCCCGTTTCTACTTATTTACCTTTTTCCAATTCCTCCCCCCATATTTCCAGCTTCATCAACAATTCCCACTTCCTTGTCGTTTCATCCGTCTTCCACCCATTTTCGCAATCGCAGCAATTCCATCCTGCGATTTATCATCCTATCCCGGCTCAATTCAACCCGCATATAGTCTATAATCAACCAATACATCCTTATTATCAGCATAATCGGTTTCTTCAACCAATTGAAAAGCAACATAAACTTGAACCGCCAGCACAGGACAATCTAATTGCGCAGATCACAGAACATATTACCGCACTACGCTATCAAATGAATGAGCTACAGGCTCAAGTTTCAAACAAATCAACCCAATCCAGCCCCTCTGCAGCAGGATCTCGAACGCATAGGCAGCCGACCAAGCAGTTGTCGATACAAGATGTGCGTCGACGGCCACTCAACCCCGAATCAAAAGCCGATGACGATAATCAAAAATAATTTCCGCAGGTTCCCAAATGGGACGATACGAAACTATCACGGCCATCAGGCCACTTCATTCATCCGGATAGACGTCATTTATTTGAGAATGACATTTGGAACGAGATCGATGACGAGGATAAGCAATTCAATCCAAATCGGACGAAGAAGGGTCTATTATCACCTCTAAATCAAGAATATGTGTCAGATGGAAATAAATCACCACCCGATATAATTCACAGTAGTTATGGGAATAAGGGTGGTCTCCGTTCGCAACAGCCAGAAAATTCCCCGTTCAATCAATCAAATCTCTAATTCGATGCTGCTTTCAACATTCGTAAGACACTACTATCTATTTACAATAAGAACAGCAAGAATCATTTCTGGAGTGGGATGGAAGAAATCTGGATGGATCACAAAAGTGACTTCCTCGCACTTTTCAAACATCCCGCTATTTGTGATCAAGATTCCGTCGAGCTGGTGAAATATTCTTTAGTAGGAAATGCACGATCTTATTATCGATCACTGCTCCGTGATGTCAAAACATGGATTGAAATATGTAACTCATTTGATAGCATGTTCCTCGCATCAGAAAGAAGAGAGGAAGTTTCTGAAATCCTCTCAAAGCTCAGATTCGAGGAATTCCGCACTGACGTTAGAACAGATACTCAGCCATTACAACATCTCATTTGACGCATCCAAGATCATATCCCTGTTGCTGCACTCAGGTATAATGATGAGATGATGATTTGTAAATACTTGATGAAGGCAGTATGTAGCTACAGTTGGTCAGCCTTCTCTCAAGAAAATCTTGATGCACCTTACGACTTCATCGAATTAGGTCGTAAAATTCACAAGTCAATTAGGCTGTTCGGGTCGAGCAAGTCTTCCTTATCGGCTCATTCTAAATTGTCATCAGCGGGAGCCAAAGCTTTACAAGATGTGCTGTACAACGTAAACGATTCAGATTCGGGTACCAAGTCTGATCATGATTGTTCAAATGATGAATTTAATCAGGCCGTAATTCACTTTGCCGGTCAACAGAGATATGAGAGACGTGGTAATATTTTTGGTGTCCAAAGCAACCGAGGGAGATACAATAGTGGGAGGAGAAGCAGTTATCGTAGTGAAAACACCAGAAATTATCAAAACAACCGAAGCATAAATAACAAAAATGACCGGCTCTGTTTGAACTTCGAAAACCCCGGTCATTATCATTATCAATGTGGGCTTCGAAAGGACGATGCAAAGATTAAGCGAAAAGTGGACGATATGTCAAAGCAGTTTGTGTTTAACAATGGTATTTCTAAGGTACATTTTGCTTATCTGCTGGAAACAGGTCTCACCTAGTGACTGATAAATGCAATTTATATGACGGAGAGGTCAGGTTCCTCTTTTTTGGACAATAATCATGAATCTCAATCTCAAGATCTACAATCGGTAAATGAAAGCAAATCGCCTCATGCAGTATGCTTGGTGACAAAAATTCAACCTCAACATTCAACAGTTATGTTCGGTGACAATGTTAATGATTGTTTTTCATTAACGAACACCTATATGATGGCTCATTCATTCAGCATTAGATCGCATCACAAACTATCAATTTATCGACCATCCTGGCTGACCCAAAAGTAGTGATACCTCAATCTACAGACGGGCTACTAAGGATCAGAACCATGGTTCTGGTTCTTAGTATCCCGTCCGTAGATTGAGGTATCACTGCTTTTGGGCAATTCATTGACCTCAACAACTTTGAAGTGAAGTCGCACAACATGATGGACACCTCGATCGTCAATATGAAGCAGATTCTAGCAGATTCAACTAAAGCAATTGAAGAATCCCAGATCACCGACTACTCCCCCAGTTCACGACCCAAGGAAGTCTTTCAGAGATTCTGTGTAGATTCTGTGGCTGCATTTTCCACAGTAGGTCTATCAAAAGTCAAATCGTACTGCGATAAGTACAATGTCACTTTCCCTTTAAATAGCGAGCGTGCTGCATTTCCCTTTGGTGATACAGTTCATCGCATTTGTGGGGTTTTCATTGCACGAATGCCACTGCCTAATAGTTCATTTCTACAGATTCCCGTGTCGGTGGTTAAAATTAATATTCCATTATTAGTATGATTGGAGATAATAAGAAGGCAACATTTGATACTTGACTAAAATAGCAACGTACTTTGCAGCGTTCAACCCGAATAGGAAATGTCATTCAATTTTATAAACCATTCATTCATTTTCTTGTCATCACGCTCAGTCTTATTTACAAGAAAAGACCTTGAGAAGCTACATACACACTTCGTTCACCCACCCATACAATGCCTCTTCCAAATGCTAAATCGATTTGATCCCAGTATCTCACCATCTATAAAAAGGACCCTGAATCAGATCGTTGAAGAATGTGATATCTGCACGAAATACAACTCTCTGCCGTTCGGTTTCAGAGCGTCCCTACCTCCTGATGACATAATATTTAATCATGAACATGTGGTTGACCTAATGTGTCTCAACTCGAATCCCATGCTTCATGTTGTCTGTACCCACATCGGCTTCCAGGACGCTGTATTCTTGATGTACAAGACTACAAGTACACTCTAGGACCACTATCTGACTTTTTGGGTTACTACTTACGCAAGTTATCCTTCAAAGGTAAGACTCGAACAGAAGCGCTATTTTTAAGAAACTTGTTACGATAATCGGCATAGAGTCAATGAATTGATCTGAAGTTTAGCGGCGTCGAAAGTCAAATTTCCTCGCAATCGGGGAGATTTATCACGGTCTGCTTCGCAGAATCTACCTCGAGATCAAGGCAGAGTATGCCTCTTTCAACGATTAATTTGCCTTGCGACTTTCAATTGAAGCGAGCAACGACACACGTGAGCCATCTGGTCTATCTCCATCAATGCTAGGCTACAGGATACCACCCGCAGTACAAACACTAAATTAGAAACTTCCTGTCCATGCGTAACCTATGAAATCTCTAGATAATGCTCAAAGAGTAATAGCAACGATTCATGCCAAAAATCCAATACGTCGACCTTTAAGGTCAAAGTTGCCACCGACAACTAAGAAGGACTTCAGTTCTCACGTCACTGGAACTATCGACGAGGACCATTGTATGGAACCAAATTAGGTGATCTGTCTCTGTTTTTTAAAATGAACAAGAATGGTGTTGTTGAAGTCATCATTGGATTATACGCTGCCGACTCAAAAGGAATTTGTAACAGGTATTTTTAAGAGTTTAGAAAGCGAATGGAGCAACGTTTCGAGTCAAAGAAAAGATATGTAGCCCGTTCATGTTTGCGTGTATGGAGGTGTTAAACACGGACAATGTAATAACAATTCATCAAACCCAGTACATTAACCGAGTGAACTGAATTCCTTCTGATATGACTTTTGACTCGTTTCGATCGCTCCGCCATCAGCTGGCATGTTTGTCAAACTTTAGGCCGGACGAGGTGGCAGGAGGTAATATATTGTCACTGGTAACAGAATCTAAGTTTTACAAAGCGCACGTGAAGGAGAGCAACCCAATCCTTCGTCATGTACAATCCCAATCATCGTTAGGAATTCCGTTTCCTCAATTGAATTTGGATACAGTTAGAATGATAGTATTTACAGACGGTTCGTTTGCGAATACGGAGGATCTCTCGTCGCAAACTGGGTTTATAATTTTCCTTCAGGGCAGTTCTGGGCATGCTAATTGTCTGGATTTCGGGAGTCGCAAATTATGACGCGTGGTTAGATCGGTCCTCGGAAGTGAGATCTTTGATTTTGCAAATGCCGTTGACATAGCAATTCTAATTAGATTTGACCTGGAGCGCATACTTGGAAAGAATCTCGACCTTAATGTCTTTACTGACTCATCATCACTGTTTGACGTAATCACCAAATCGTCAACTACCACTGAGAAGCGACTGATGATAGACACCAGCGCGGCTCGCCAGGCTTATCAGCATGGAGATGTTACTGGCATCGGATGGATACGGCGGGACCATAATCTCGCCGACTCCCTCACCAAGTTCGACCCAGGTGAGAGGCTGCTACGATTTATGAAACGTGGACAGCTACAGTTTGAAATGGAGAAAAAGGCCATACAGCAATCTGACATGCCAAATGATACGGTCGGGGGTGAAGTATCCGATGTCTAGCTGGTGATGGATAATCATGATTTTAATGATGTCGTCGTCTTTCATAATGAACATGAGTGACCAAGTTCTTGATGAAAAGAAATAGACCGAGTGATGAAAATACAGTACTGTCATGGCAATTTGAGTGTGACTACAGTGGTGATTTACAGTGTCTGGAATTCCATCACACGTTGGAATTAATCATCACTGTCCTCTCTACAATTACGGATCGAGTTCAATTTACTTCACGATCATAATCAGTCATAATTAGTTGCGCGCCCAAATGGGCAGCAACTAGTATGAACAAACAACTCCTAGTTAAGGATGATGATCGGCTGCGTAACAACTTTGCAGTGCAAAGTTGGTACAAGTAGAATCGTGTAGCTTCCTGTTGCAAACCTTGAATAAACGGTACGCCATTATTATGTTTTAGTATATTTATCTATTTCGTAGTCTCGAGTTGGATTTTCCCGACAGATACATTATATCATGCTGTCCACATGCGACGTGAGTTCCACTGTATGCATGCTCTCTATAATTTTTTGAATTCCAGTTTTGAATTGTTAACTGAACTCTCATAACTGTAAAGTGTACCACAATTTGATATCAAGATACGTAACGGCCAAGGCACCTTTTTGTAGTTAGAAAATGCGTGCTGTAGCGTATCATGGGGTTCTGCTCAATAACACTGTGTTCCATTCAGCGCTACAAGATTTTGTTGGTGTGCATGTCACTATACCTGAACCACTCGGTGCAATCGCATGGTACAGATGTTCCTCTCTCCTGCCGGTGCACCGAAGCGCTCCATACAAGAGGGGTGGATCATGAACAAATTCGCTGGAGAGCTAAGATGGTAGCTACACATTCATAACTACCACGGACACCAACTCTTCCCACACTAAAGACAAGTATCCTTTAGTTCTCTCGTGCTGCCTCACGCTACCTTTCACGTGCCACATTTTTCAAAAATTCGGATGCTTTGTACTACATTTTGAAAATGTTTCGAGGTCTGTATAAAATTGCATGAATTTCTTTTTGGAAAGGACGGAAATTGTGATATATTTTTAAAGAAATTGTGAGGTTTTTCTCTTGAACAACAAACAAAAGCGCTATGGCCTACCAACTCTCTCGGACTGTAAAGATTTGTTCTTGGAATTGTCAAGGTTTCTATGGCCGTGTATATATGAAAACCAGACCAGGTTTGATTTTAAAAAATCAAAATTTCAGTTTAACAGAATTGGAAGCAATTGTGGCCTCTAATTCTGTTAGAATGAAAACATTTCATTACTTAAAATTCATTTCGACTCTTTTCTCGGTTAAACTGAATATTTCCAAATCAATACCACAAAAATCTGAGAGATCGGGGGCTTCCAGTCTACTTTTCATATCTTTTACAAACAATGAAGTATAATACATATCTCAGTAAAACATGGCAATCAGCATAAAAAATAAAAGGCAAAATGTTTCAATTGAATGGGTGACCGCGTGCAGATTTAGACCACTTAGGGGATGACTCTCTTCTTAGGTGTTGAGGGATTTCTATCTGCACGCGGTCACCCCCTGAATCGCGAAATGACCCAAAATAGAAATGTAGCTCAAGAAACCCACATACTAAAATCATCTTACTTACAAACGATATTAATAAAAAGTAGAATTATCGTGAGATGATAATTCAATTTGAAGATAGTATTTATAGTAGAAATCGATTATTCATTAACAGTTTTTGGTCGTTTTTCTACTTTCTGTTTCAGTGAAGACAGTTCATGGAGGAAGCGCAGGGGATGGGAATACTTCGTGAGAAAAAAGTGTTGAAAACGGAGAATCCGAGAGAATCACTTCTACTCAGGCCGATTAGTTTTTATTATATATTGAACATATGGATGTAGCTGTGGGGAATGAAAGGTTACTGACTAAAATGAAATTTTGAATAAATGTATACTGCAGCAGCAGAGAAGGAGATAGAATGACAATCAAAATTTTAAAATGAGGTAGGTCATGAAACAAGTCATGGAAGTAATAAAGTATTTTTATGGTGACTTTGATAAAAAGCAATCTGAATAATCTGGAATCTCATCTCTGGCCAGTCTAGTGAAAGAATTCGAGACCTTTTTAGCATCAAAATCTGAGAGGCTGACCATAACGGGAGTAGATACTTTCTGTTCAATGATGCATATAGTCGGACATCGAAGAAATGTCAAAGCTGGAAAAGAAGCAATTTCTAACAAATCGGAAAAAATACATTTTGATGAAAATAGTGTGGGTATAATGATTATTATTAGTAGTTTGAAACCATTCCCTCCTTTAGTTATATCTTTTCAGCAAAACGTTTTCCTGTTTGAAATAATTTGCTCTTTCGTCTACAGTACACACCGATTTTATTTCCCTTCTTTTTATTTACTTTCCACATTTTATGAAAGTGAAAAGAAAACGAACTTATCTATTTTTAAAACGGACCGAGAAACCTTGACTCCGTCTATTTGGATTTTTCTCAGTCCAAGGAACATCGAATAAAAAGTTGATAATTTTCAATAGCAAAGTTAGAGAAGGATGGGCAATTGGCACATCTAAACAGCCCTATCTATATTCCCAGTCGTCACTTATAGCAGCATAAAAAAATCCGAAATATGATTGGCCGATATAGGCGAAACGATTAAATAAAAGAGGAACGGTTTATGAAAAGAGGCTCACAGAAACCAAAATTATAGAAGCACCGACCCCTTATTGTCTGACATTTCTCGAGCTGAGCGAAGTATACTGTGTGTAAAAAGCTTGTGTTATTATTTATTCCTTGAAAGCTAGATAACTCATCTTATATACTCCACTACTGTAGAGTATTGAATTATGTGCCCAGTTACATGGCAGCTATGCCATGTAACTATATCCCAGTTACGTCCTGTCCATATATTTATGTCCCTTAAAGGTGTAGTAGTTACCTAGAAGTAAATATGCTGTGCTAGCAGCATACAGCTGCAATACTCTTTCAGTTCTAAGAGATGAGTTGAAGTATAAATTTGATACCCGCACAGCTGTGTCATGGAAGCTATCACATATGGAAAAGTGCTTCTTACGCTCTAAAATTTTATTTTCAAGTACGAGAAATACACCTCTTTTGTAAACACAGAAATGAAAACGGTCTTATGTACGGGAATCTATTGTAGAAAGGATCATAATTTTAGTCTCATAAACTTGAGAGTAATGTAGCATACGACCAGAGGATCGTTGAAAGAATTAGGGCAGAATTTATCCAAAACAACAATGTCCAATATGAAGAGTAAGGAATTACTCTAATTTGAAACGTATTCGGCAGAAGTTGGCGGTTAACGTGGAAACATCTTCATGTAAATCAAAATCTAACCTGAAAATACTGCGAAATATAAGTCTACTTAGAATCATTATAGACAATGAAAATTAAGTGCCAATAGTAATGAGACGATTAGTCCGTTGCTCTTGAAGTACTTCGGTTTTCCCATCAACCCATTTAATAGAAATACTTTTAACTACGTCAGCATTTCCAACACCAAAATGTAAAGTTTCAATAAATGAATTACTAACGACGGTACCTGGACTACCAACTCGTCTCATCATACAAATTTGCTCGTCTTCACTTTTCTCATCTCTTCCAATTTCATTAGCCAGAACACAAACAGTAGCAACTGCATGTAATGAACTACAACCTCGTCCGGGAGAAGATTTAACTCTGATCAGTAAATAATTTCCTAAATCAGTTGATAATTGACTATTCTCATATATTTTATAATATCCTACTTTTGATTTATCAAACCATTCCCCTTCTGAAACTACAAGATCTAATTTTCCATCAAGGTTATAGTCAACAGCTGTGACTTGATCACCTGCTGAATCATCATCTCTTGCAAGTATAGTATATTTAGTAAATGTACCGTCACCTTTATTATTTATATATATATAACTATAACTTTCTTCATATAATGGTACCACCATATCAATCCAGCCATCATTATTAAAATCACCAACTGTAATACCCGCTGATGATTTTAAATCTTGATCTATACCAGATTTTGAAGCAATATCAATGTACGACTCTGAATCGGTGTTATGTAGTAGTCTATCATTTACATCATTTCTTAAAATATTTCTCAGCCATTTTAATTCACCAAACCGACTACGTGCAACGTATAAATCCCACCTACCATCATTATCAAAATCTAATTCAGCTACGCCAATACATCCTCTTTTCTCCATTTGACTGGGTAATGTATTTGCAGTTATATCATTTAAAATATAATTTCTAATCCGTTTAAACACATGAAGATTTTGCCAAGTAATGACTTCTACTATTCCATCATTATCCATATCAGTAACCGTTCCATAAAAACCAGCATGTGAAACAAAGTCTAAATTTTCACTTCTATTTCTATACACAAATTTATTAAATCCGGTTATTGAATATATACGATTTTGATCATTAGCATAAGTGGTAAGAGGAGCATTAAAAATAATAGCATCGGGACGTCTTACATAACCTCTGAGATTTAAAAATAAGGTACTTCTACCTCTGCCTCTTGAAGTAGGTGTTAGACCTAAATTGTCTAAATTAGGAAGTAAAGAAACTGTATTGTTTCTAAATGTTCTGAAATATAATGGAGCGTTGGGTAATGTTCCTTTTTGACCACCTCTAGATGCTATAAAATGTAAAGAGCGATGCCAAGGTGCTGCACGAACTGCACTATAACCATGACCATCTATCCATACTGAAAAAGATTTAGAAAGAGTAAATGTACCATCACGATTATTAAAATAAAGTTGTGCGAACCTGTCATCATGATGTCCAAATATTAGATCTGGATATCCATCACCATTTAAATCAGCAATAGATGCTCCTCCATACTTTATACGCTTACCATGTGGTCTTTGAAGTCCAGCGGATATAGATACATCTTCAAAATGTATCGGTGAGGTTACTATTGTCTGAGATGCCGTCAGTGTTAGTTGTATCAATAATACTTGAAGTAAAAGGCTTGTTGTCGTTACTGGATTTTGAAAATAAAATATCATAGTAGCTTCTTGGATTTGTTGGCTTGCTGCTAGTTGGGATAGTTGGAATAAGCTGATGAAAAGTAGGTTCCGATAACGATGGAAATGTTATTGAAAAAATGGGCAAAATAATCAGGAAGAAGAAAGTTGAGACAGGGAAAAATTATTTTTCAATTCGGATATTCGTTTCTCTTTCAGTATGACTTGTGCGATCACATTGAATCAAAAATCAAAATCAAAACTGAAATCAGTAAAAAAATTGGCAAAATTTAATCAAATTCATCTTCTTGCGGTCATCGTTTTTTATGGGTTCGCCTACTGCTATTTGGCCAACATGCACAACATGACATCATGGCATTGTATTAGATGCAATAATTACGAAAATGTATGTGTATACGTAAGCTGAATACATTTGATTTCATCATATAGTCGTGTTCACATTTTTCAAAAATGTCATTTCTTTCTCTCTGTCAGTACAAGATTTGTTCTAATGTTCAACTGAGCCTCTGCTCTGTTTTCATTTCGGTTTCGAATGTCTCATTTTTATCATGTCGACAATGTCCACTAGGCATTGTGTTTATATGAGTTTTGAAGCATTGACTGTTGATGTGTAAACTTTTATTGGGAACGATGGGAACCCCTTCCTGACTTTAACTGAAACTTTTTTGGGTAACCGGCATCCAAACTGCACAAAACCTTTTGTGTGTAGAGGACAGAAATGTTGTCCGATTTCTATAAAAATTATATCACCGGTTGCGGAATGGCCGGTCATTGCTGAATATGAAATTTGAAGAGAATCATATGAGTACTTGTTACGCAGAAGAAAGAACAGGTTGTTTTCAGTGTGAAACATGAGAGAGCGATAAGTAAATATGTGGGAAAGCGGAAACAGAAAAAATTCTGTTTCCGAGACACGTGTGTCACAAGGCCGAACACGAGCCAATAGGAATGTAAGAATTGGAATGTGCAAACATACGGTTGTGTCTTCTGGGGGCCTAATGAAAAAGCTTGTGTTGCGTGACCTTGCCGTAGAGGTGAATGAAATAAGACGAGAATAGCGTCATAATGAGAATGAAACTGTACAAACATCGTCAGAGGTATGCTTCCTGTATATGTACGTAATGGACGTGTAAAGGATGTTGTGTAGGGCAGCGACAATAATATTGTAAACAAACGTGTATGGTGATATGTTATATTATAACACATCGCCATACACTTCTGTTTATTCTCGGAGCCGAACATTATTCTGCTGTGTCAAATGTTTCACAAAAAATAAATACGTATTCTATACACGACCGTGAGTTCTTCCTACGGAATA
Organism: Odonthalia washingtoniensis; assembly: GCA_032358235.1. Classification (NCBI taxonomy): domain Eukaryota; phylum Rhodophyta; class Florideophyceae; order Ceramiales; family Rhodomelaceae; genus Odonthalia; species Odonthalia washingtoniensis. Next base: position 14,274 of record JAULBU010022622.1, read on the forward strand.
GGGCGACCTCTGTGACATTGTCACAGCGAGTATCCCTACATTATCCTTCACACCACAAAAAAATGCTTTCCTCCATTACCCCTCTAATAGACATTAGGCGGAACAATCCCATTTTTAAGTTCACTTTTTTACAATCTACAGCACTACAGGTTTTGGACCCTGACCATTGCAAAATGCGAAAAAAAACTACAGAACATGCCTGTCGCCCATTAAAGTTTCAGTTAAATGGCTGCCGACCAAATGTATAGATACCATCATCGGCATGAACAAAACAATAAAACATCATTAGCATTCTATAACGTACAACGTGTTTGCCATTCTAGACGGCGGTATTTCCTCCTACTTTTCAATTGTAGCTGACTGTGATTGGAAAATAGCTTCCATGGTTGGGCACTGAAATTCGGGATCTAGATCCGGAGCATTAGGCGCAGAAAACATTGCAGAAAGGGTGATAGTGGGCAGTGCATCTTTTCTAGAGCCCCACCTAGACAGTAAATAAGCCCAATGGTTCTCTTCCCCACTGATATGTATGATGGTATATCGAAAACGAGATAGCTTCATAGCCCAACGTTCGACTTTGTTGGCAACGTGCTTTGAAATTTTCGGAGATGAGAGTACTGGATTGAAGATGAAGGTAAGATTCTTATGATCGGTAAAGAGCATGAAACCTCTCGGACGTAGCAAAATGTGATCTAGGCGGGTAATAGATTCTACAACTGCAAACCATTCCTTTTAGACAGTGTATCACCTAGAGCTAGATCCTTTGAAGAAAATGGAGAGAAAAGAAAGCGGCTGATGGTTTTGCTCACTGGAGTCGAGGTCTTTGTCTTCGGATGGTACTTGGTTAAAACGCCATACCAGTGCGTGTCAGACGTATCTATAAATAAGTACAGCACAATGTATAGATCAGGATTCGCAAGCGTCGCTGACCTAATGAGAACTTTTTTGAGGCTATCGAATGTTCGTTGGCGCACTGTATCTCAAAGTGCATTATTCTCAAGGAAACTTTTTCACACAGCTTGGTGCGTATGTCTTTCTGCCTTGTTCTAAATGACTTCCCACGTGCTGCCAATGGGCCAATTATTATTGTAAATTCAGGAATTGCCACGCGCACCCAATTCAATTGAACATCCAATTGAATTAAATACGCATGGATATTCCAGAATACAGCAGTTTTTATGCACCGTCAAGCTGGTGGCGCATAAAAACTGCTATAGGTTTGATCCTGTTCAAGGAATGTTCATTTTTCCTTCAAGCAGAGCATCCAATCGGCTCGGATCTAGGCGTACTCCATCATATTTAATAAAATGGCCACACCATTTCACAGTTTGCAAGAAAAGACCACACTTTGGAGCGTACAACTTCAGATTAGAGTGCCTGAAAAGTTTGGAAACGTTTTGCATTGTAGGTATTGTGAAGAGAGATTCTGTTACTTGGAATACTTAATCATCTCTTCTATAGACGTAGAAGTCTCGTCACTGTCGTCACCTCCCACGATTAATAACGGCCAAGTTCTTATTTCCGAAGGACATTTGTTTTGCGTTACCTTTATAGCTCGGTACTCCTGTCGTGCGTCGTTGTTTTCCACCGGGTCCAATGTGTGACTTCCGAAATCTGCCTATAGTCGATTTATTGAGTAACATTGTAGGCTTGTTTGTAGAATTGGGGCCTTGTGAACATGACTTAACTATACTTACAATGTTCACGGAAACAAATTTGTCACATGCCACTGCCATTCCATAAGATACAAATCAAACCCATCCAGTATTTGCGAACAGTGTGTTCCGGCTGTGATAATTATGCTTCAACTTTATTCTTCAAGGCTTCGGGTTTCAGAAGCATGATAACATGGCTTACGGCAAGCTTTGGGTTTTCGGAACATGAGAGTCCTACTTCCTGGTTTGCAGAAATGTTCTGCAATCCATGAAGAGACACTTGATGCGTAGCATAGAATCAGTATAATTACAATTCATACGTACATTACTGCGCACAGCATTGTCTAAATCTTCCAAGGACAGCGCGTGAAAACCCAAGACTTCAGCCAAACCTAACCATGCCGACAATTGAGAGTCAGTAACATCCTCAATCGTGATTTGACACCGGTGTGGACAAGTGTTGTCCCACATTTCCTGCATCCTAAGGAATGACCGACTGCATTTTAACGCCGTGTGTGGCAAAAAACTTTAGTGATCACTATTGCACTTTTTCTAGTGCAATGGTGTTTTATGTGTCAAAAAGCCAGTGTCCCTTTTTATGTTACTAATTCGAAGCAGCAGTAGCCACCTAAATAGTAAACTAAATGCAGAACAAGACATTCTAAGTAATCCTGACTACTAAACGATTTGTCGTGCTATAGTCAGATATGCATGTAGGCAACACATAAGATGTATTGAATTGTAATCAATACTTGGGTGCAGTATTGGCGTACAGTAGTAAGGTTTTTGGAGAAACCACATTACTTACCATTCCAATGCTGTGGTGGGCCTCTACGTCATATTGCGCATAAAGTACAACAATGCATCGAAAGTGCGCATCAGAATGAACATCACTGTAATGTTCCTGTAGATAAGAACTGGCACTGAAAATGGACTTAGAGAAAGATCTTCAGCAACAAGTGTGTTGTTCAAAGATACTTCGAGATGTGCACCCTTGTACTGCTACTTGACATTCCTAGTACCCTTAGAGGACGCATGTACTGAAGATTCGTCACCTCGTGCAATTGAAATATTGAATGGTGTCTTATTTCCGACTCTGTCAGGTTTAGGTGTCATATGGGAAGTAGTGGCTGAGTCTATTGGCATCATGTTCGGTACGGAATTGAAATTTAGTCCATGACTGCCCATTGCAGCACGTTGAGAAAAGTCCGTTTTGCTCTTCACACGTCTACCTAGTCAAGATTTTTCATCTCGGTTTAAGGAATGGTTCCTTTATTTCCCTTCATAGATCCGGAACGGTTTCAATTGGTACGAAAGTTCTTGATATCGAGTTTGTTGTCCAGATTACGGGGATTCTCGAAACCTTTTGCAGTACCATGGGACCTAGAATCAAAATTTTAGCATAAAGATTTTCCTACTATAGCCCGAGTTACTCCGTCCATATTGGTTTTAGCCGACTTAATTTACTCGATCAATCGTTCCGTAACTGTCTCCCAGGTCAAGTGATTTTCGGCAAGAGTTGTGATGGCTGCCGTGACGGGTCTGAGTGCAAAGACCTCAATTGAGACAACAAGTATTCCAATAGCTAGTAAAAACTCGATGTTAGTACCCATATTGTCTAGTTGCTCGAGAATAGCTCGCATGCGATCGATGTGCTTACAAAAAACCTCCTTGAGGGTACTGTAGCACATTGAGACCAAATCGGACATCTTTGAAATCTTCGAAGCGATAGACTTACTGTCATAAATAGCATAGAATCCAACTTGACGAGACTCTGGAACGGTTTACCAATCACCATTCAGACGATACTCAATGGATGGTACGAACGGGCCCCAACCATGATGTTGCTTGCATACACCTGGTGCGATTTTAAGTAGTCCAAATACAAATCGGTGGCTTCTCTAGAAGGTTCGTCGGACAATAGAGCCTTCGCGAGTCCTTTGGTCGAACATGCGGACTCCAAGCGAACCTTCTGAAGGGAGTAGTCCGATTTGTCGTCCAAAAACGTGATACGGATCTTGTAAGTTTCTGACATGTTGGTGTCCCGATAAACGGTGAAGTGAATAGTAGATACAAAAGGGATAGGGATAGTTCCTAACCTCTAGATGTTGAAAGGAAGATATATGATAGAGATAGCTGATTATCGGGTCTCATAACCTATGATAAAAGGTTTGTTGATTATCTGAGAGGGATTAGAACAGTTCTTGTGCTGCCTATTTATTTTGTTTATTTAGTAGCTTGACCAGATGGTCGCACGCATAAACTAGTAGCTAAGAAAGGAAAGGACCGTACCGGAAAGTAGTACCTCTTATCTGGAGTCGTCACGATATTGTGACATAGCACTGTGTCAGGCAGGCCCGTTTGATCTTTTCGGATGACTCAGATGTAATTAAATGACAGGAGTACATCCGTCAATGTGCTGTAGTAATTTTTACATCCATCATCCGAATTATAGCCTTACATAATTAAATCCTGATATAAACGATATCGTCCAATTAGAAAGTAGTAAAGTTGGATCGCAGCTGTATATCGCTTACTGGGACACGTCCTTGTCGTGTACATATTATAGCCAGAATTTGTAAATGAAATAGTGTACAAGAAATATTCACAAGTTGAGCAAAATTATGGACTTAAGTATTAAAATTGGTAATAACGGAATGAACAAGGCAAACATTTTTATTCAATTTTACAAATGGTAAAAGATGATAGTAAAGTATTCCTCATAAATACATATTTCAACAATGTCGAGTAGTTCCATAGTGTAATGGGCTCTGCCCATTATTCGCTGTAATGTAGCTCTATGGCATCTAAGCCAATCAGGACTCGCCATATGGCC
>JAULBU010022633.1:0-18761 GCA_032358235.1 Odonthalia washingtoniensis
ATCCGTAATTGGACTCTGAGTGCGTGCTTTTTTTGAAATCAATTCTCTGGTCCGCCTTTCATTCCTATTTTTGTGTGGTTCACTGTTTGCCAAGTTGGTTTCACGATGTTCTTGGCGTTTTGGTGCTGCTCTTATTTCCGGTTCATCTACTGCTTCTTCTATACATGCGTCCATTTACAACACCTCATCAACATTGATATTGAGATGTATGTGTTCCCGTGCTGAGCCTTCTAAGTCGTTTAAATGTACCTCAACGGAGTATTTTATATTATCATCGACAACTTCATCCAGAATTTCCTTCCAGTCCGTTTTTTGTTTTGCAGATGATTCCATCTCATTTAAAATCTGTTTCAGTATCCATAATCTTTTTTTAGAAATTCATCCTTACCGTGGCTGACAATTGCCTTTTCTAGTGTTCGCATTTGTTTCAGTAATTGTTTGTTCAACTTGTAGAGAACAGCACTGAGTACAAGAAATCTAGCCTTTTTTTGTGGCATGCTCAGAAATGGTCCGATAATCTGCGATAAGCATAGAAAATCCCATTCGGCCCCCTCTATTGAGCAAACTCATTGGGAAACCGGTTGTGGTAAACATTAAATCCTCAGCTCGCATTATTTTTAAGGCTGTAGTTTTTCTTTTCCAGATTTATCGGACGTACACACTATCCTCATACAATTTCTTCACCAAACTATCAATGGAGGTATGGGAAGAGGTAATAGATGATGTATCGCTTTCCTCTTGCTCCACAAAAGGATTTATCCACCTAGTTCCACATAAAAAGAACAAAGGAAGATCAAGAAAAGATCCAATAAATTTCATGTTTTCTAGTTCTGTCTGAACATTTTGATCACAATGTAAACGAATTTGAATACCTTGTCTGCATGGTACTTGAACTCTGACGAGAAAACAGCAAGAGAAACTTGCTTCCAACTTCACAGTTTTTTTGTTGGATAATATCAAAGAGACACTTCTGATAAGTGATGCACCTTTACTTTTCGAGTACACTGTTCTGTCAGATACAGCTCAATTTATCACCAATTCAATATTATCGTTCAATACGTCTCTTCAATGTGTGTTTCAATATATACAAAGTAAATGCAGCGTTCACCTCTCGTGTCAGATGTGCACATTCAAATCTTTATAGACCTGAAAGACTAATTTTCCTTAGCAAGGAGCGGTCCAAAGTCATCTCACGAACATTCAATGCCTTCATTCGTTCTCCAAATTCTTCCTCTTGAAATTTCTTCGGCCCTTTTCTGTCGCCTAATTAGCAGCCACAGACCCTTCAGCAGACCTAGTGATGTTCAGGACGTTGCTACAGCTTGTAAAAGTGAGTTCCAACCTTCAAAGAGCTGTGCGGTAGATGTTCCAAACGTAAAAGCGCTTGAAAATTATGCCGCGGCCCGCTGCCGACGATGTGATCACACATGTGTCTCCAAGTATTTTCTTGCTTCTGTATTTTGTCTAGATAACGGCAATTAATCGTCCAACATATTTTTACAATTTTGGGAAAGGGACTCATCATCTGGAGCTTCGCGGCACCTAGATAAAGTCTCTCGAAACTTTGACCATCCCGACGTTCCATAAGCTAGAGCAGAAGACACCTTTTTCTGACATTTTGATCAAATATTTGAAATGTGCCATTCAGATGACATACATCTGTTTTATATGGCAAACTGGAAATTGCAGCACTCATACCTTCATCGCCATCAGTCGTAACAACTGCAGGAACTCTGACATTAAATGCATCATGCCATCATTTCAGCATACGTTGAAAATCTTCTGTGCCCTCTTGAATCGTTGAACAAAATAAAACGACTCTCGAAACAGCTTCTGAGTCTACTATTGTAAGCGAAGATAGTTTCAAACTATTAAAGTATGAATACAAGTTGTAGTCATACTTTGTAAAATGATGTATGGAGTCCCAAAACATGAGATCACCACAACGCTGTACCAGCTCTCTAGATCCCTGAAAAGTCCAGAGAATGAAGCTTAGAATTTCACTCTCCGGTTCTTTGGAGTAGGTACTGTACTGTATAAATTTTCAATTTTTCCACTCATCAACCATCTGCAGAAGCTCAAACGTATCGTCATCAACATTATGGAGGTGAGCAACTAAATTCTTCATTGTGTCCCCGGGGATCGAAACTTCTGGTACGTCAGTGAGACTCGTTTTCAAAATGGCCATAAACTATTCTGGAAAACCAAAAATGGTTCATTTTGCTCCCTAAAAGAATTAAAGGTTGCCAAAAGTAATCAAAAAACTTTTGATAGTGGGCAAATATCAAGAAGGTAAAGAAATGATAATTTCTTTTTGGGAACTCTAAAACTTTTTGAGGTAATTTGGAAACCCGATTTGATCTTTTCTGCAAATGGTTCTAAAATTTCAAAATTTCAAATTTTTGGGGTTTCCAAAAAGAAATTGGGGGAAAATTAGAAATACATCACCAAATCACTAAACACTCACTGTGGACACTATAAACGTTTTAATTTTTGGGTACTATCATTTTTATTTTGGTGAAAATTGGCGACGGAGTTGGCAATCGATACACCATGCAACGATCATGATGCTCATCAAGCACATTTTGAAACGGTCAAATTATTGAACAGTTTAATTTTGGGGATAATTAGAAACGATGTGGGCAATCAATACATGATCGTCGTGATCGTTATCCAAGAAAATGCCGCACCCATTGCGGTATTTTATGGGGTAAGAATTATTCATTCAAGTATATGTTACGGTGTTATCTTTACTATTTTTAAAATGTATTATTAGTAATGCACTAGTGGGACATGTCGATAACCGTCTCGACTAAAAATCATCGGAGTACTTGCATTGGTCTTACTGATTAAGACAACATGCCATTATTGACCGAAAGTAATTCAATTTACGAATTTAAATGTCAATATTCATCGTGCAAATTCGAGTCAACCTCGGACCACGGCCTTCAATGCCATTATAATTATCAACATGATGGGAAGTTAATGAACTATCAGCGAGCTGGGAAAAGGATGAAACGACGTGGTAGTAAAAGTATACCTATTTCACACACTATTATTAGTGACAGTAGGAGGCCGCCTATCGATAGAGTCACAGACCAACTATTGAATGATACGAACAGTGATGATACGAACAGTGAACATATAGAAAATGATGACTCGTTCATGGAAACAGTGCCTCCAGATTTGGACGTGGATATCGTCTGTGTTTCCGGGAATGAATGCCTACTTCCAAGAGGTGAAAGGGAGTGGATGTACACGGGAACCACTAATAAATTTTGGGTATACAAACTCCCGCATTGAGCCAATCGTATGTTGGGCATTGAAACATCGTAGTTTTTTCACGGGGCATTCATATTGTCAAAAACTGGTAATTTTATGACGACTGAGCATTCAGTGTTTTGTGGTTACGTGAAGTTACGACAACTAATCATAAAAATAATGTGGGTCTCAATTTTGGTCATTGCGGCCACCATTTTTTAATCCAAGTTTATGAAGACAGTGATTATAATAGTGCATGTATGGCGGCCAGCAACACAAAAATATTACAGAGGAATGCAGGAAATACACCAGCAATTCAATTACTGTACGTCATGAATGCCTACATTGAAGAGGTGAAAGAGACGTATTCACATTTACCGGAGAGATTATAAATGTAACGTGGCTGCTACATGATTTTAATGGACACGTTCACATCAATGATGCACAGTAAGCAATTGGAATCAATGATAAATAGGAGGGATTTTATAAGGATATGATTTCAAGTATAAAACGACGTGGTTACAACTTGGATATGTATGGCACATGTTCAAGTTGTCAACACGTCGTTGGGCAAATTATAAAACCCTTTCACTAGCTGAGATTAATTTTACGACAATTTGAAGAGATGAAAGGGTTTTCATAACAATAATATTTAACGTACATCCAATGGTTGCAAAATTTGTATTTAAGGGAAGATTTGCATCAGTTCTCGTAACAGTTTGCCTCCCTTTCCTTTCCATGCCAAGCATTACTGTAACTACCATAGATTAGTTATTAGTTGTTAGTTTTTTAGTTGTTAGTTTTGTCTTATCTAAGTGTGGAAAGATGGGAAATCGTTTCAGATCTTGTGAAGGTTTGGAATCATAACATAAGTTTCTGGTCCTCGCGGGGTCGTAACGGTTATCTAATTTTTCATATTTAGTTGTTAGTGTTTGTTTTTCCCAAGTGTGGAAAGGTAGGAAATCATTTGCGATCTTGTGGAGGTTGGGAAGCAAAACATGACTTCCTGGCCTTCGCGGGGCCGTAAATGGTTATCTTCTCTTTTATATTTGGGTAGAATGAATTGTTGCAATGACTTGATAGATTTAGTTATTTGTTGTTAGTTTTTCTCTTCCCCAACTTGGGGAAGGGAAAAACTCAACCTATTTCCTACCCTGCGCACTTCAAGTGTGGAAGGGTAGGAAATAGGTTACGTTACAATATAGCTCACTGAAAAAACGGAGACACCTGTACTACAGATGCCTCCGTCTCCACATTGATTACCCTCACTACCCATACATGTTAATGTATGGGTAGGTGAGTGGGCTAATTTTTTCAAGCATTATTTGCACGAATTGTCCATGTTGTGATGCAGTAATAGTAATGTCTGGTTGCTCACATTGTAATGTATCAAACTGGCTATTGGAATGTTATATTTTCAGAATGAGACCCTGTCATCGTACAGTAACATGACAGGCTGCCATTCTGAAACATATGACAAGTAATAAAGTAAATGTTATATTCTCAGAATCTAACGTATATATTATTAGTTGTACCATGAGAGGCTTTCATGGCATTGACAGTGTATTGTGAAATCATTTATATTAGTTTACTGATTTTATTCATAGTGATAAGTGTTTAATGTAGTGTACATAAAAAGAGACAGCCTTAAGATAAAATGAAGGGAAATAAGAATAAAATAACTAGTTCTTTTTAACGTCATGAACATGATCAGGACCGTGATCAATAAAAAGTTCTTTATACAAGTTTTTTATTATTGAATTGTGGACAAAATGAACTAGTTGAAGACCTTTTGGAAATTAGATAGGTGTTAATGGAAGGGCATAGGTGTACCAAAAGTCTAGAATGAGATATGTATGATAAATTTAAAATTGCAAAGCTGGAAAGGGAATAAAATAACTAATCAGCCTCAACATGATGAACATGGTCTCCACCGTAACCAAAGAAAACTTCTTCGCCCCTTGCAAAGGAAATAAAGTCCTAACCTCTAAAGTCTGGTACGAAATTACTGCTTCATCAGTTCTCAACTTCTTATTTTGCACGAACATGTAATTATGTACCCTTGGATTTTTGGCTCTTTTCGTACGGGATGATTTATCACCGGAGAGATAGTTGCAATCGTTATAACGATTATTTTTATTATATTATAATAACCATTATAATATATTCATTACAATGTACCTTGACACATACCAAGGAGGAGCAACGATCCAACATCTTCTACTTGTACCATCGGCGGCGGTAAATTGATGCGTACAATTTGCAGCGTACTTGAGGAACTGGTTTTTCGTTACAGAATGGCAACCCTCACCATATTATTTTGCAATAGAACTGCTGACACCTAAATTTCAATAAACGAATGTTCCATAGTAGTAGCCTATAATGGCACCTCTAGCGGTCGGTCTCTCTGCGAAAATCCCTGATCAAGCCTTTTCGTGTTTGATCGATGATGGCTGAAATGTCAGTCCCAAAGAACCTGCTTTCATTGAACCCAACGCCTGTTTTGGTATTCCATCAAGAGCGAGCTTCCATGACATTTTCCACTTATTCCATGGCATTGCGGTACTGTTGTTGTATAGTTTAGGACCCCCGACAAACTGTGAAATGAAGTAGCGCAGATATTTCGGGAAAGTCTGAACCATCGGAACTTCAGCGGGAATATACCATACGTCAAATATTCTTTTGACCTCAATTCCATCCAATTCTCCTAGTAATACTGTGGCATGAAGCATGTCTTGATCCGTACCGTCAATATCTGAATTGGAGTTCAGTAATTTACGATCAAATAGTGCAACCAAGAGAGTCCTGGCAATCTCTAAACATTTATTATCCTTATCACAATCAACAAATTTTCAGTACTTAGGCAGAAGCATACATGCCATTCCCACAGAAAATGTAGCGGCGCAAGCATCCACAACCAAATCGCCTGGTGGCGTAAACTTCTTTATGATATCCATAATCCATTGTGTTGATTTTTGCTCCGGTCGGAGCACTTCCCGTGGACCCATGTTTTAGTGTGTGACGGTAGGTAGATTTTTTTTCGCTGTTAGGGACTTTGGGAATGATGTTCATTTCGTTAAAAGTCCCCGGATGAACACTGTGGATTGTCCCTGGACGTGTGTAGTTAATGTTTTGCATTGAATATTTAAAAACCATATCATGCTTCCAGAGATGAACTTCTTGTTCAACTACAGAGAGATGAGACAATCTTTGTAACCTGGGATCAGAATTATAGTAACCTCTTTGATTTGTATAATGGAGTGGAATTTCTTACACTGTGAACACTGCTCCTTCTAGTTCATCTTCGTCATAGTCATCACCAGTGTCATCTGGTTCGATCACCTTGACATATTTTCCAAATTCTGGTGACTGGAAGAGGTCAACTCAAATTGAAAACTGCAATGCCGAGCTAAAAATGTAGGCATGACTCCCGTTGCACATAACCTTTCGACAGAAGGTCAAGAAATATGCCATGTCTTCATGATTGAATTGATCGTGATCTGAGTTTGCACTTCTTGATCGAACCTCGTGTTGTGTGGAAGGTCAGTGAGAATTATATGGGACTTCTGTTTAATGTACTCACCTTCTAGGTCCTGATGGACATTCACAAGATTCAGGAACCTGCAGTCGTAGCAAGAAAATTATTTCTCCATTGATTTTCTCAACTCGTCCAAAGCATGTTGTCCAGCTTGTGATAGTTTGTTGGAAGTTGCTGGTTCAAGCTCATCTTCATCTTTCACATTTGCTTCGTCCTCGGAATGATCTGACTGTGGCGGTGAAGGCACCTCTGGTTCAATAATATTACGAGTTACTTTTTTTTGTATTCTTCCCAAATATTTAAATCTAGGTTGTCGTCCTCGCTTTGCTGCACCTGATATTGATTTTGTCTCCAGTGTTGCAGACGATCGAATTGTTGAAGTTGTTGATGATGGATTACACTGTAACTTATCAGTTCCATTGTCAGGAACCTCGATTACCGCAGATGTGTCAACCTTTGGAACGTCGATGTTTAATGCTGTTGAGACGGATTCTGGGATGGTTGCAAAGTATTGCGGGATTTCTGAACTGTCTTCTTTGTAGATGAATGGTTACATGAACAGGGCTTTTTCCATATTGAAATTCTGTTCGAAAATCGAAACTTTGACGAGGATTTCTCGCAGTCTCGTAAAGAAATCTGTTGTGATGTATCGGTAGGCCTGATCCTCTTGTTTGCTGCGGTTCCAGGCTATAGGGAATACCAAGTCTTGTTCAATGACGTGGCTACAATCTTCCGTGAATGAATCGTGCTGAGTTTAAATGGAGAAACCATTAAGCCTGGACGAAATTAGCACGAAAGTTGATGTTGGATAGTCGTAGTATATATACGGAGAAAACATTGTACTAAACAGTGATATGTTCAATGATTTTGCAAGTTGAGCCCAATCTTTAAAAAGTGTTTGACAGACGAACCCAATCCTCGTACCGGTGAAATGTTAAATGGCCACCAATTTATTTGTTCTGTAGCCCGTAAGATGATTCGATAGAAAAGCAACACTAGTAAGTACAGCATACACTCAATCGTTGATGGTGTTGAAATTTTGAATGGTTTCTTTCTTGGACGTTTGGATGTTGATTGGATGGTCATGTGAAAGAATGTTGGACCGACTAAGAAGCCTGTTGATGTCTTCATTCTTTTGAATAAGTTGTTGCACATTTCTAGTATTCGGCAATCTCGGTATGCGAATGTGTAGATAGAAAGGGCTGCACGAGCAATGTTCCTGATCTGCTGCGTCCCCATTTCTGCAAGAACCTTATCATCATCAGGTCCATACTACTTGAATCCGTAACAAGTCAATGTATTCTTTCTCTTTTTCGCTTTATCGTCAAATATTTTTGTAATATGCTTGAATGTTGCGTCATCACTTGACCGAACCCACTTCAGATATCCTCGAAGGTCTAAATTCTTGTAGTTGAACTTAACCTTGAATATATTTGATTCGAAACTCTGTAGGAAAGCGAAGAGAAGGAATCGGGTGAATTTAGTTTCCGTTGAAGATGATAAGTCAGATGTAGTAGAGGACGTATTTGTTGACAAAAACTTGTTCAAGAAAGATTAGGGACCGAAAATTGAAAATTGAATGGATGAAGATAAAAATTGTATCGACCTGTTTACCTGAAGTAAAGGTGATTGAAGAAGGATATATTTCGTAAGATCCCTGTTCGATGCTTTTTTAAATGTTTGAACCAAATACACGAAAAAAGGTCATATCCCAATATGCGTCAAATTACTTCTCAGTTATTGGGAACGCAGGTGACGGAAGTGGAAGTAATGATAGATAATCGGGCGTAGTCGTTGAGAAAGCAGGTGATGGAAGTGAAAAAATGATGGATGATAGGGCGTCGTCGTTGAGGTAAGCGGTCGTGTACAAACACATAGACGGTTGTGAAAAAATAATGAAAAGGTAATTTGTAATCAAAAACTTATTTAAAAAATAAAAAAAATTTCCAACTCCATATGGAGTTGAAAATTGTGCAAAAAATTAAATAACTAATCTTTTACAAAAATCCCAGCTCCATATGGAGTTGGAAATTTTGGAAATTTGTGTAACCCCGATGGTCGTGAACAAATAATGTATAAATATTGGAATAACGTACACCTAGAATTTTCGATGCGCCGGCACCAGACACCTCATCCCACGTACTACGTGGGATGGGGCGTCTGGTGCCAGCGGTACTAGTAGTTCATGGAACGGGGTTCGGTAGTTACTGTAACGGCATAGCATGCTGTTATAATGACACCCATACGACTATACCGTAGTTTTAAGAAGCATACAATTATAAGTTATCTCAACAATCGGAAAACCGAAACAAGTCATATGTATATAACGAATCTAGTATACATTGTACGGTAATGTCAGTCAACTTTCAAAGTTACTCAAAAGTCAAGTAATCCGCTATCAACTGTTTACAAAAGGCGTTATCATAGTCATATTAATCAATCTATTAATCAACCAAGTTCAACTTTTCGCTTTAATCCATCACAAAAAGGGACACAAAAGGCAATTCGATGAGAAATGGCATCAAGTACAACCCGTCCATCTATAGTACCGAAAAGGATTACACATGGTAGTCTCAGCGTGAACGGAGGAAAAGCGTTTCATCAAACCGTTCTTCGAGCTGAGTTTGGAGACGATAAGGCTGTAAGGGGTATTGTTCCGTTTGTCACCGTTCATATGTACTGTCCAAATGCTCAACATACGAACATGTACAGCAAAAGTAGTGGAGGAGAATTGGATGCAAAACAATTTCTTGTTGGTACTACAGTTGTCAGAGGGGTTCCGGATGTTTCTGGAGAAACTGTTGGTGGGCAATGAAAAGGAGGGTGCCATGATGACAAATTGGATACGATTATTGTGGGGGATGTGCAAATAGCCAAAGATTATAGGGACAATGCATATCCTTATGTTTTTCCCAATCAGGGGCAGGAAAATCCAAAGATTCAGGGTGACATGCTTAGAAACATTGCAATATATGCATGGGAAAGTCAAGCCATGCAAGTAATTGAGATTCAAAGACAAGGTGCTGGAGATGATGAAGAAGACAGTCCTTTGACGCTGAAGAACTTTCATGTCAACAATTACCACACTATAGAAATTTGGGTCAGAGCTGATCATGTAAGACCTGTGAAGAATCAACTGCGGGACGTGAGTAATAATCATCGTGATGAGTTCGTGAGAACTTTTCAAGATGAGGAATATCAGGTTGGATTTGCAATGATTTAGGTCACATTTGAGAAAGAAGATATCAGCCGTGGTCGATATACAAATATATCGGAATTATGCGATATAGTCGACCGGAGGTCTGAATTATAGAACGGTAAATCTGTAGTTGTGGTGGACGGTCGACATCTTTTGACAGAACTTTAAATACTAAGCAGTAGGATGGATGCCGAAGTGAACTGGACGAAGAGTCACATCCGAGTGGCTCTGTTGGTAAGGAAAGATAGTCAAGTCATGACCTTTTGGGAGGTTATCATTCTAAGTCGAAGGAGAAATATATCTTCATGAAAAAGAAAAAAGGACTCGTCATTCATCGACCTGATGAGCAGAGTAATTCGATATGCTGATTCGTTCAGTGACGAGTACAAGAATTTCTTCGAAGATGCTCGGGTAAAGGATATTGCGCAGGACATGGAAAGGACAAATTTACTGGACATGAAAAGCACATCGACGTATGAACGTTATGCACACGTTGCAAAAATGTTGTGCAGATTCAAGATTGTAATGAACCGAATCAAGACAATGAAACAGTTTGCTGCCGGCAAAGAATCTGGAAAGAGTGGTGTTACGTACTTAGACAGTCTTATTATCACACATGAAACAGAGGAGGATATACTGCTGCTTTTGGATGGTGTCGAAGATTACTTCGGAAACCACAGTAAAGGTATGTTTGAAGATAATATGTTATACCAAGTTGCTAATGCGTTTCTAGAAGCAATGCATAAGTTTCTTGACCAAATAAATGATGGAGGATGTCACCTGGAAGAAGAAGAAATTCCAAAAAAAATGAAGGAACTGATGAAAGTGGTACGGTTACGGAAACAAAATCAAGAATTTAATCTATCCACAGCATATTTTGAAATAACCTCAAGCTATTTGAATATTCCCAAGGGAACGAGTCTGCAAAATTGGTGACTCGTGCGGCCTCACGACATGACAGACTTGTGATGAAAATATGGAGTTACTTTTTCAGAAAAGCGGACAATGCAAAAGGTAAGGAAGGAAACGTTAATTACAATGTTTCTGGAATGGAGGTGCATGTAGGACGTGCAATTACAACAAGAAGCAGGAAGCGGAAGCAACGCAAACCCATTGTTATCGACAGTGATGATGACAGAAAACAGCCTGCGAAATACACATCGAGGAAGACTTCAAGAGAAACGCAAGCAAAGAACATTGGAAAGAAGGCTATAGTGGAAGAACTGCTCTCACCGAGAAATTTCAAGAACGAAACGGAAAACAGTGGAAAATCCGTATCAACAAAAAGGGCAAACACTTTCCCTGAGTCCATACCGGCTCGAAAACAGCAGGAGGGTATTTTGGCATTTGACAACGCCCCGTCTTCGTCTATACATCCATCTGGATGTAGTCTCCGGAATCAGATTATGCTTCCACATTGTAGAAATGTCGTGACAATAGAGCACGTGATGCTGCATCGAAGACTTCACCTTCCACATGGATGGGACAATATTGAAAATGGGGAGAAGACAATTAAAGCCAATAGGACATCTGTAACTTCGTTGAGGCGTACAAGTCCTTCTACGAGCAGTGAATCAAGAGTCATTGAAGATACGAAAAAATTGTTGAGATCGGTGTTAATACCAGAACATCATCGTGCTCATATCTTTTTAAGTTATAATCAGATATTGGAACTCAGACATTTGGAATGGACATGGACTGAATACAAGCAATCAAAATTCATGGAATTTACTTTCAATTACCCGGACGGTGATCTATGGATACAGGCGGCGAACGATGACAAACAGGGTTAAATAAGAGCGTGTTTTACAGGAAAAATGACAGTTGGACAGTGATGGGTTTTGAATTATGTATGGTATGTCGGATCTATTCAATCTTGAAAAAGAGTAGAGGAAGGTCTGTGTGATTGCGTTTAATGAAGAAAGTTCATTCCCGACACAAACAATTACAAAATTCTTCAATGAGATTGAGATATGGTTTCAAGGAGAACAAGTTTTGTTGTGAATCGAATAGCGATAATTGGAGTCCGATAATAAACACCGGAGAGTATGGACAATATGACGAAGATAGGAACAACGGGGTTGGACGTTACTTTAATTCAAGAAAATGATTGGAGAATATATTTGGACGTCATAGAGACAATGTTTGGCTGGCCGAAAGGCACGCAGAACTGGACTTATGGATGGGTTGGATGTGTGCTTTGCTGGATGTAGATAATCAATGCACGTGGTAGACTGAAATTCCGAATGGAGGAGGACGTTTCATTCTCACGGGGAAGCGATGCTCACCGAAACACGGTCATAATTATTTCGATGTGAGAGAGACCGGATCCCCTGGGTATTTCAAGATTGCAACAGGAACTGAACTGGTCTCTCTATGGATAGATCCAGGATCCAACAGATATTTTCATTTAAGCGATAATGAAAAAGAACCAATTGCGGTTTATTTGGAAATGGAACTAATTGAAATTACGCCTCAATGTATTTTTATTGGGCATGGGTATGTGCAACACGCTGGAGCAGGATGGAATGGTACCACACTGCGTTAGATATCATATGTACGTAATCCATGATGGAAGTGACTTAAGAGAAGCAATTTCATATGCGTATGGTCGGCCGTTCAGATGAAGGGGTGACATCAATCCTCCAAACATATCGCAATATTGAAGTAGTACGTCTCAAAGTGGACAGAGCGACAATGACGATGACAATTCCGATGAACTAAAAAATGATGAAGATGGCGATTTGAAAGATTGGGGCGTGGGAGAGGCTGATGAACCACAGTTTGGGTGAGTTCTCCGTCTAGAATAATTCAATTTTGCTTAGCTCTTCTTATAACAATCCCTGACCTTAAAAATGCAATAAAATAAGTAATTACTGCTTCTTGTACTACTTATTTTCTTTGAATAGTATGCACATCCATATATTTTCAATGTATCCAACCTGTCCAACTAGATAATTCCGTATTGGCCATGATCATCGAAACAAATTTATTTTATTTTGAAAAAAACTCCAAACACTGTTTGGAGATGTGGCACATAACACATATGTATTCTTCAGATTATTATACATATGTTAAACATGTTGAATTAATGTTTACTTTTTTTCCGCTGAAGATAGCAACCCCATGTGGAGTTGGGATTTTTGCAAAAAATTTAATATTCACTTTTTTGCCAAATTACCAACTGCACATAGAGTTGGTATACCGAAACTAATATTCATAAAATTTTAAAATAAGAATATACGTACAAGTACACCTCTCTCCAGTCTGTAATGCAAATCTACTTTTTCTTATGTTTCCATCACGCCTAATTCGTGCTCTTACAACATATACGACGAGCACCTTAAAATTGTCATCACATGTGTTTTCGTTGCATAATTCAACGGATATTTACTAAAATAATGGTAACCAAACATTTCGTATGTAAAACCCGGTATTGCACCTATTACACAGACTTAGGGACTGATTACAAATGACGTTCAACATTATGAAAGTACAACAAGAAAGGTCGTTTAGACCATCATGCATACGATGTGCAACAATTACAACATCACACAATTCTTGACGAAGAAGATGACATACTTCAGTATGTCTCGTAATGGCATGAACCACACATACCGACACAAACAAATGAGGAATCAGTATGTTATGGAAAAGAGAATACAACACAATGTCCCGTTGAAGACAGTGAGGTGAAAGTTGCGGAAATTCATTTGTCACGCTTATTGGATGAAATTGATTCGGATGCTGTACAGACTGTTATTCAATTGATTCACACAGACACGTTCAAACCACATGTAGTTGGTAAACACATAACGTTGCATGGAAATTGTCGATGGTTCGATTGGTTAGAGTTTAATCGATGACGGATATCAAAAAATTGAGGTACCGTATAAAACAGCGTAGGAAGATAAGAGGAAGCCTTTCTTGTACAGAAAATATATCATTGAAGTGTTACGTGGCCAACTGGAATTAGCGAATGTGAATGAGGTCATGTTTAGACCTTACTTCAACTAACGCAATCGTGACTTCGTTACCCATCCTCTCCAGTCCGAATTCTTTGCAGAGTTATACATGTCCATAAGATCCCAGATTATGAGTAGTGAAAAATGTACAATTCAATGGAATCAAAGCAGACACAAAATTACGAAGTCATTCATAGGACTGTTGCAGATACATACAGATAAACCAGCGACAAAGTTGAAGTCACAATGGTTGGTAGGATATATAATACATGGCACGTTTCTCAACGTCTCTGTGCAGTTAAGAAGTTTCTTCATAGACCACAGTTATACTTTTGTTTGTCTTCTGCCAGTTGGATTGTCATGGTCGCATTTAGACCAGGACGATAATAATTACAACATCATCAACCACGATTACTGTCAAGACCATATCGGGATTGACGACCACGTACCACTGACTTCTTCTTCAAGGGGAGAAACGATAAAAATGATTTCTTTACATAAAGAAATGGATATGGCCTTGCTCCATTGATATAAAGGTTACTTATCAGCTTCTCACTATGCACACGTAACAATATAATATAGAATTTCTTCCATGTCATAGTTTCATACTGTTGTGATATACCAGAAAGCAAATACATGTCAGGTGTTTTACATAAATTCACTCCGACTCGTACCTGCGTGAGATTTTTAGGAACATCTACAGATTTTAAGACTGGTTTTACAGCTGCTTCAATACATGTCGACACAATAAGATGTAGAAGGAGTGACGTTACGAAAATATTGAAATCAGGAACTACAATGTCATCTATACCACGTAAAACCATTCTTGGAAAAGAAGCACAACAATTACTTTAACATATGTCAATAGGTGAATGGGTCCTCTTCTTTGAATCTGTGATTACTACACATCCACAGCTAGTTGTTCCCGGTCTTTTCTCAATGTTAACTTATGAAGCATTTAACAACCTCCATTTAGGAACCTTAAGGGTAATCAAAACTGTCTCATGACATATCTCTCCATATCTGACTTATTCATGCACTGCTTGGAAAAGAAAAGGAACGGTAAACTATTTCTATCATGTCGCAAAGCTTTGTTACGCGCTTGTAATTCACTTCTTGCTGCAATATGAAATATGTTCGCTGCACTGGGTTCCCACGTTGACTTTTCAACAAAGGAGAAGTCATAGAAACTTGATGGGTTCTTTCGAAACAATTCAATAAGAGGAATGTTAGAAGGTAAGGATTTTTAATGTTTGGATATAGTTTTCCCTTTCGTGGCAGCATATATCGACAGAGTTACTGATTACCAAGAACAATTACCGCTTACAGATATATGCACAAGCTCCACAACGTTGAGGCAAGATCTTCTATTCGACAATTCATTGCTCTGTTCGTCGATGGAAATTATTGAAGATATTTATGACAGAATTACGCTTCTCAAGTCAAAGTGCTTACAAACGTTTTGGGAAGCACTTCAAACATGTAATCCATAAATTTTACTAGACCACGTAGTTGAATACTTATCGAAGCTCGGGAGTTTAAATATATTAGATACGTTTCCATACGAGCACTGAAATAAATTATTCAAGCAATCTTACATGTCTACTTCGAAAATAATTGCAGCTCGGTTGGGTGAAACCGTTAAAAACATGATAAATACTATTTATACATTACGTAAAAGCTCGCATCATGCGATATCCATGAAACACGGATTAAACATCATCAATACAAACAATCAACCTGATCAGAAACTGTACAAACACATAGTCAATAGCCATCTACATATTTGGTACGTGACGGAGTTTCTGTTACATTGGTTCAGATTGATGCCATCAGAAAGGAATCTAATTTTTGTAACGAAGTATCAGACATAATTGTCACTCCTATATTGAAAACACTATCCCGTAGCAGTCTAACTGTTTTTCCAGAACTCATTAGGATCTATTTACAAGATAATGATATCTTTTTAACAGACCCCGAAATCGGTGTTACTTTCCTGAAGTCCAGCTACATAATCTGTGGCCACCTATCTACATTGAAACAGTATAACCATTCTACAAATACTGTCAATTACAATCCTCCTCCGCAACACCTCCAAAAAATACAACGTATTTTTGCAACTCAACAGTTTCGTCCGAGTAAGAAGAAAAGAAACAGTTTCGTCCTTACTAAAGGAGGTGAGGCAAAAAGTCCTGTTTACTATATAGAAAAAGTCCTTCTCCTATTTCGTATGAATCTTTCGACTAATATGGAGGAGGAAGAAATGGATTTTGTACAATATATGAAATTCACTCCGCCCATCGACACTGTAGATAACATTCTTAACTTCCTATGCTTGCGTTGGTCTACATCAGATGGAATATACTACACCCATCCTGGCGCCGAGAATGCATTGGTTGAAGATATTTTGGAGATAGAAGAGTGGTATGATATCATATATTTCAACCTAAAATTTAAATGTGAACGTAAACGTTCTGTTACGCGTATGCTATCACCGAAATAGCGTGGTATCCTCGAAATCTCTCAGAAGACACCACAAGATGTGGCCTTTAAAACTAGGAATGGGGATACAGGTGCATGGAATGCAAAAGATGGGTACATCATGATGTATGATACTGGCTCTGAAATATATAAGCAAGGTACGAAAAATATTTCAGTAGTTTATGTAATTATTGTGTCGTGTGATAATTTTTAATAGAGCAAAACATGTGCACCTATTTACCCAACTTCTACCGTCACAGAACACATATGTAGCTTCAAACCAGATAGTTCAACAGGAAACTCAACAGAAACATCTCGTATTATCATGACTTCACTCCGACGCGTCCCTTCGTAAGATGTTTAGGAACATCTACAGATTTTAAGACTGGTGTTACAGATGCTCCAAGACATGTAGACATCATAACATTTAGAAGGAGTGACGTTACGGATATATTTATATCAGAAACTAAAATATCATGTACAGCACGTAAAAACGTCCGAGTAAAAGAAGCATAACAATTACTTCAATATATGTCAATAGATCAATGGGTCCCCTTCTTGGAATCTGTGAGTACTACAAATCGACAGCTAGCTGTTCCAGGTATTTTCTCAATGTTCACGTATGAACCATTGTACAAGCTTCATTTAGAGACCTCAAAGGCAATCAAAACATGTTTCATGACGTACCTCTCCAGATCCGACGTATTCGTGCACTGCTTGTACAAGAAGAGGCACTGTAAACCATTTAGATCATGTCGCAGAGCTTTGTTACGCGCTTGAAATTCACTTCTCGCTGCAATAGAAAATCTGTTCGCTGCACCGGGTTTCCATGTTGACTTTTCAACAAAAGAGAAGTCACAGCAACTTAATGGGTTCTTTTTAAACGGTTCAATACGAGAATTTTAGAAGGTAAGGATTTTAAATTTTTGGATATGGTTTTCCATTTAGTGGAAGCATATATCGACAGAGTTACTGGCTACCAAGAAGAATATCCTCTCACTGATATCTGCACAAGCTACACAACTTTAATGCAAAATCTTCTATACGAGAATACATTTCTCGGTTGGTTGAAGGAAATGATTGCGGATATTTCTGACAGAATTACCCTTCTCAAGTCAAAGTGCTTACACACTTTTGAGAAGCACTGAGAATATGGAATCCATACATTGAAATTTCATTTACTAGACCACGTCGTTGAAGACCTATCGAAGTTTGGGAGTTTAAATATATTAGATGCATCTCCATACGAGCACTTAAATACATTCTTCAAGCAATCTTACAGGTCTACTTCGAAAAGAATTGCAACTCGGATGGATGAAACCGTTAAAAACATGATACCTACTATATATATATTACCACAAAGTTCACATCATGCTGCAAAATTCATGAAACGCGGATTAAACATCATCAATACCAAACAATCAACCGGATGAGAAACTGTAACAACACATAGTCAACAGCCATCTACATATTTGGTACGCGACGGCGTTTCTGTTACATTGGTAAAGATTGATGCTATCAGAAATAAATCTGATTTATGTAACGAAGTATCAGACAAAAATCTTACTCTTGTATTGAAAACCCTATCCCGTACTAGTCTAACTGTTTTCACAGAACTCATTACGATATATTTACAAGATAATGATATCTTTTTAACCTGCTCCGAAATTGGTGTTACTTTCCTCAAGTCCGACTACATCATCGGTGGCCACCTACCTACATTGCAACAGTATAACCATTCAAATACTGTCAATTACAGTCCTCCTCCGCAACATCTCCGGAAATCACAACGTATTTTTGCAACCACACAATTCGGTCCGAGTATGAAGAAAATAAATGGTTTCATCCTTATTAAAGGAGGTGAGGCGAACAGTCCTGTTTACTATATAGAAAAAGTCCTTTTCCTATTTCGTATGAATCTTTTGACTAATATGGAGAAGAAAGAAATGGATTTTGTACAATATATGGAATCCACTCCGCCAATCTACAACGTGGATAAAATTCTTAACTGCCTATGCTTTCGTTGGTGTATATCAGATGAAATAGACTACACCCAGCCTGGTGCCGAGAATGCATCGGTTGACGATGTTTTAGAGACAGGAGAGTGGGATGATATCATAGATTTCAACACAATATGTTCATCTATACATGTGTTGCCGTCAAATTTCTGAATTGATTCTTTTACTGAACAGCAGCCATGGCCACGGCAACCATTTTACATCGATTCTATAGGGAAAGGTATTCATTGAAATTGGTTAAAAGCAATATTGCCGAAGATGACGACCCCACATAACATGTCGGCGTATGTATACTTCAT
>JAULBU010022644.1:0-18760 GCA_032358235.1 Odonthalia washingtoniensis
TTCACCTTAATCTTCTAGTTCAAGTCCCGTCGAGAGGACCGGGAGCATTTCGGCGGGTTCAGTTGGCAATATCGTAGTTAGAGTACATCATTTTTATTGCCCTCAAGGTCATCATATAACTCTTTGCAAAATATTTTTAGTAACTGTATTACGTTTTTTGGTTGGGTACGTATCATGTCTTCTAATTGTAAAGTTTTGAATTTATATTGTAGAATTTCGGAATTGAGAAAACGTTGTAGCGCACGGGATGTGGTATCTATATTTACCATCCCATTTCATTTAACTAACAGAAACATTATTCTTATAACTGATAGAATAGGGCCTTTTGTAACGCTACTAGCAGTAGTACTGCTACAAAAGTACTGGGACGCAGAGATTTCGCGATATTTCGCAACAATCCATACTCTTCATTAGACCCGGTCCATAATTACAACAACACTTGCTTCAGGCAGCACACCTGGAAATAGATATCCTGTCTTTCCAATATCACAGATATATTTTAGCAGTTTTGGTCTTTTTCATCACCTCGGTGAGTGACGTCTTGGTGGAGTGGCTGAAATGACCTGTATGAAGCATTTACAGTTTCCTGTACTAGAGACGTCGGGCATTGACCCCTAACGGACGGTCGAAAGACCTTTTCATGTATTTTTTCTTTTTCGAATTCATGACATACCGGATGTATACACGAGGTACCACAGATAATAACTACTTTTTGGAAAAAGGAGTGGAATGGAATCCCATATTGAAAATGAAGAAATTTTATTCATTTTCGGGGGGGGTTATGAGGCAAGGTCATACGAAAAAGTACGTGGTCAAATCGTAATACTTTCTGTTGTATATATTACACACAACATTACGATTTTCTTCTTCACAAGGAGCCGTTATCAACTGAATTCAATATTTCTCAACTACAACATAATAATTCTGTAATCAACTATGTTCTCATCTTACAGCCAAGGACTGTAGATTTAAACGAATATATGTCAATATATGTTAGTAAGAGTACTTCTATACTTGAAAAATATGAGATTTCATATATGAACGATGGACGAAAGCAGTAACATTTAGTTGGCATAGTATGACAAAATTAAGTGAAGGTGCTGAAATGGTCAAAATGTGTTTAGTGTGATTGTTTGCCGAGATGTATTTAAACTCAGTGCTGCACTGATAAATATAATTGTATACAAGTAATAAATAAAAGTTACTGTACCATACAAATGTTGGTTTTTTTGAGTACACACGTGAATATAACTTTCCCTTTTCCAAATACGCGTTTATACCTGGGATGTTTCTATTGTCTTTATATGATCTATAAGGAAGCTGGCCTATGAAATATTGAGCAGCAGGGACCATTCCGTTCATTTCACATGTGGCCAAAACCTCGAATTCCCATAGGTATTCCTTTGTATTAAAGTGGTGAATGAATCCTTCCGCTCTAACCGGAAACTGTTTCTATCGTATTTCTATGATCGGATAAGCAGAAGTCCTGCTGATTACATGGGAGTCAAAGCTACCCATTTCATAGCCGCCCCATTTCATATGAGATCAATCATCTCACGAATTATGCCGGGCTATATAGAGAATGTGAACATTGATGTACTGCGGCTCGCCTGACTTCCGAAACGTTGACCATGCATAACCCAAGATATAACAGGGTTCCAATTCTTTCCGGTATGGGAAATATTTCAAGTAATTACTATCGTTGTTAGTTTCATCCATCTTGAATTGGAAAAGTGCCTTTAGACTGTCACCTTCAGATAATAGTATTGTTTTTGGTTTTTCATTACCAAGTCAGAAACGTTTCAATAATTTATCGACGTAAATGGTTTGGGTCAGTCGAAATTCGAGGGACCCCTGTTTCAATTCCACGGTGGTATGCTGCAATCCGATGTGAATCGTCTGTAATGAAAACATACCCATTTTTTGAATGAATCCAGAAACTGAAAATTGAGGAAGAAAAACAAGCGATTTGAAGTCCTGTACAAATTCAGACACTCGGTGATCTGACATTTTCCTGATTTTGGAAAACGAGTTTACAACGAGAGGATTCACTTATATAAACCATGGGGAAGCTGATGCTGCTTGTTGAATTAATTTGGACATTTTTAAATAGATGGAAGAAAATAACCACACAATAATATGAACGTAGGAGGATGAAGTTCAGTTAGCGAAAAGAGATAAAGTGAGCGAGTAGTCGGCTCTGCTTTATCTCCGGATGATATGATATTATTCCTCACGAGGTGTATTGCTGACTTAATATGTACTGATGATGATAGTGTGTTCTTGATGATTGTGTCGAACAGTCGTTAACTGAGGTGATTAACCATGATTTTGTTGAAATAGAAAATACTGCCCGCGTGGAAATCCTGCCAAACTCTGTTTTTATCGGAAGAGGTGATCTGATACACGCTGCCTGTGGATAGGAGGATGGTGCAACCAAAGGACACAACCTTCGATACCACAGGTAATTCTCTCCGAAGGATTCCCCAACGGCGAACACACTGAACGCAAATATCTCAGTATGCTACATCCCACGAATGGACCCGCACATTGACGGTTCAGCTCTCATTGGCATACTAAACAATGGCACATATTAAATATCAAATATCAAATACCAAATAACTGATATCTAATTCACCCATGTACTATCACATAGAAAATATCAAATGTCTGTTAAATACTTAGCTTTTGTCTCGGAACAATTAACATGCAAATGTCATGAAACAACTGTCCGTATAATATAGCACAGCTGAGCCAGTACGATAATATGTCTCGGAACATTTTTTAATACAAAAAACTATACAGCGCACTGTACAGTATACAAGACGGCGCATAGTAAGAAAAATTAATTCCCTACCATAAAAAATGACGTCTAGCAACCGTTCTCCTGTTCCGATTAGAGGTTCTCATCGAAGCAGAAAAACGGCTGCCAGGCATGAGAGCCTCTCATCGGAGAAGAGAAACGGTAGCCAGACCTCAACTGACCGTACAGTACATAATTAATATATGAACTTTGTGGTGTACTGAAAACTATACAGTGCTATGTAGAGCATACAGTACGGCGCACAGTACGCAAAATAAAATTTAGTACTGTAAGAGCTGACGTCTGGCAAGCGAGTTCATGCTCTGATAATTGCCCCTCATCGGAGCACCGAAACGGTTGTCAGATATCACAAAATTGTAGTTGTACACACCTGTATGAGAGATGTCGTAATAATGCGTTGCCTTTAACATTATGGGGACCGTGTCCCTGGTTAACTAGGAAATCATGCAGTAACCATCCATAATTCCTGAAACACATACACGTATTTGCAATTTTCATATTACATTATCTTAATAGAGAAAAGAATATATATTGCTACATCAGTCTGTTTGCAAGCCTCGATGAATGGTTGGTGGTTCTTCACCAAATGCATTTTAAACTTACCCACCCTTGTTAAAACAAATTTTAAAGTTCCACAAAATCGCTGAATCTTTCTCCATCAGTGAAATAGGAGCTTGCCGTACTTTCCACATTCGTTTAAAATCCTGCGAAGACCACATTTGTTTCAAGTCTTTTCACGATTGTTCGACTGAAACACGGAATGCACTCATCGCAGTATTAATTATTTTTTATGCTGGATTGGCAAATTGTCTACTAAATTCTACCTGTAACCACGGACGTAAAATGTAGGCTGGATCTCCATATATGTAATATTTCTGCCCTTGAATTTGTGAAGATTGTCCTAATACGTTTTCCATCCCACTTTGCCGATAAAGTGTAAAGTCATGACGCCTCCCAGTTTCCGGTCCAAATAAATTTAAAATCCAACCTTCCGACGTGCTTATAGTGTGATGAATTAGACAGTGGAACCTTTTGTCTCCCGAATAACAAGTCCTTTGGTTTCCACTTGAGCCACCCGGTCTGTCATTTCTATCTTTGTGCAATTTATAAAGCCAACGCATCGTCTGTGTTTCCGAAACTGAATGCCTACTTCCAAGCGGTAAAAGTGTTTGGATGTGCGAGGGATCCATTAATTCATGTTATGGATATGAACGCCCGCATTCGTCTGTCTTTTGGGAAATTAATGCCTACTTCCAAATGGGGTAGGTTTTGGGTGGAGTAAACATAAACTAGGCCATGCGAATATTGGGGGTCCGTGTAGTGTACATAGACAAGACTACAAGAATGAATTGTTACGGATAGTAACTACAGAAAAAATCTACGCAATTTGAAAAAAATGAATGGGACATGAACTTTGGGCATACATATTATGTAGAAGTTAATGTATGAGACATGCAAATTTCCATCTGACGGCGGGAAATAAATGAAAGAAATAGTCCGGGCCCCTTTCACGTGTCGGAAGATTGTACGAATTTGTAATTCAAAATATCTTTTAGGCAACGGACAATTTATTGTATGTTTGCAATATAAAAATCTGCAAATTGTGTAGTAAAATGTGGATGGGCCATGGAAAACTTTCTAGAAAAATTGAAAAATTTAATGTATGTAAACTAGGCCCGCGAGTCCACATTTTGAATGAGAGAGTGAATGAATACTTCACAAAATTCTACGAAAAATGTAGTTATTTATGAATCTCACATTAATCTATTCTTTCGCACTTCGAATGTAACAGCGTAGTGGTGCTACATTCTTACATACAGTTTTTGGATGGAAACGTGAATGGTGAATCCAGAAATCATTCATTTTATGAACGGGAATGTGGATGGGTAGTGGCCGCTATCAGGTGTATATATGTGATATATATATGTAGAATGATGGTATATGGGTATGTTATATGGAATATTGGCGATATACATTGCAATGTATGTATACTAATTACCGTATAGATGATACATTCAATGTTAATAATAATAACAATATCATACAATATGAATATGAATTTGAAAATGAAATGAGAATCGAAATGGGGTAAAGAGTGTAATTTTGAACATTGTGATAAATAAAAAGAAACAGAGAAATCTGAATATCATATAAAAGAGAGAAAACACACGCCAAAGTCAACTGCAAAAGTCCACTGGAACCATAACGAAATTGTGACATGTCCATATCTTAGACATGATGTCTTTTGTTCATTAGCTGACATATGAAAAACACATAAATAATAATATAAATCGGTACGATGTTAGTAAATTGTATATCAAAGGAACACAATAATGTAATGTGAATATGAAAAATGATATCGTTACAAACCTGTACGGATGATGGAGTATGTAAAGGAACGAAAGTAAGTTACCTGTAAATAGATACGGCAACAACCAAGGATAGAAGAGAAAGTTAGTAATTTTCAATGATGGGATAGAAATTGTACGATTAGCGAAAGCGTAGATATTTATACGTATATCCACGGGAATATGATTTGATCGCATTGTTGTTGTCGTGATGGAATATGACAGGTCTGGGTCGGTGTGGAGCATTGACGAAGACCCAAATGTTATTTTTCGACGCCAATGATCGCTCGTTGATAGGGTGTTGATAAAATGGTCGAATGCACTGTGTCGGAGGGAAGGGAGAGGGAATATAACCGTCTTGGAAAAGTCAAGATAATTACTTAAATTGGACCAAAATACAAGAATTCATGTAAAATTTAATATCAGAAAATGGCACGAAAAAGACATTTTGGCAGCGTAGTCAATGTTTAAAAATTAAAAATTTAAG
This sequence comes from Odonthalia washingtoniensis, assembly GCA_032358235.1. Taxonomy (NCBI): domain Eukaryota; phylum Rhodophyta; class Florideophyceae; order Ceramiales; family Rhodomelaceae; genus Odonthalia; species Odonthalia washingtoniensis. Next base: position 5,660 of record JAULBU010022644.1, read on the forward strand.
TTAGTAAAAATGTGTTTAAAATTGTTAAAAAAGAAAATGATGAAACGTCAGAAGGTACAGTACAGGAAATAGAAAATAAATCCAAATTAAGAAATAGATTTTAATCCACATTTAAAAATGTGAACTGTATCGGCAAAATGTTCTCTGACGTGGTTGTGACCACGGAGGTAGACCGGGACAATGATAAATGTTGGAGAACTATTAAATTAGTATGGCCGAAAGTATCGGGAATGATTTTACGGCAGTGTGGGATGCTGAAAATAGAAAGATCTCAATCTATGAAGGTGCACATGAAATGTTTTACGTGTTTACGAAATATATTTTTAGACCTATAGTTATAATTTTAAAAAACATAGCTTTTAGAATAGGCACAACTGAATGAAATTTCTTCTGTTCTGACCGAGCTATTTTGATAAGGAATAAGCAACAGAAACATTTTCTATCGTCATGGATTTATCGACTTGCAGACAACAAGGGCAAGAACAGGCGGCTCTCAGTGGTCATAACAGTAATGGTTATGACCTGTCCTCAATTGAACTTGGACCGGAAATGGCAAAAAGTAAAACTTGAGTGCTGAACAAATCATTGGCGATATGGCTAAGCATCCTGGAAACTCATGTGGGGAGAAAGGATGTACAAGAAGTTTTTAAGATAGTTTGTGACCCTGAGTTTGATTCAAGATTATTCTCAAAGCAAGTTCGATCTGTTGATGACTTCCATAAAATTTGGGATGGCATAGTGAGCAAATGTCATCAATGAAACTGAAGTGTGCAATGGAATAATTTAGGATTGTTGTATGGAAATCTGGAAAATTGTATGTGTTTATTTTTGTTCTTGTTTGTTCCATTTTATTTTTTATTGTATCTTGAACATAATAAACTCAATTCTTTTAAAACATAGGTCACAATTTCGATGCGTACTTGACATGAAAGTTCATGTTTATCTAGTTAAGTAACTGTTCTTTTAAATAAAAAGTTGTCATAGTAATGGTAAGACTAATTTCATTGAAATGACACACATTAATTAAACTAAAATTTTTATTTTTATTAGACAATAGGTCAAAGTTCAAAATACCACTGACGCAATGAACCGTGTGGTCAAGAGAATATTTTGTAAACAGTAAAGGAGATTGGGACAAATTAATTATGATGAAATTTTCATTTGTGAAAACTGTTGTTATAAATATTATTACCTGGAAGAACTCTGACCTTTTCTCTCTGGAGGGCTTTGATTACTTGAAGAAGAACTAGTGTACCAGAAGTCATTCATTTATCAACGAGAAGACAGTCAATGAGCTCAAATGAGATGGCTTCGTCGAAATTTATATGAAGAAAGTAGTCAACATAACACGGAGTCAAATGCAGGAGGAATTTGGATAGTGTAGAAGGAATGACGGGTAGGTATCGGATTGGAGGAGAAATGAGGATGACTGTATTATGAAAAGGTCATAATCATTTGTGGATTCCATCCTGAACCGACGTTGAATAACGATAATCACACAGAGGTTGAGAATGGTTGGAGGATGATATATGGATGTATCCGGAAACCAATCATATATATATTGTTTTTCGTTTCTAGTTCATTTTTTTGTAATGTCTCAATGACAGTCGCAAAGCGAGTCGTTGCTTATAAAACGGGAAATAGTGTACGAAAGGAACTGCTAGAGACAAGCCCGGTGGATTGCTGCATCGGTGAAAATCCGCTTAGAAGCAGAAAAATAATAATTTTAATATGAAATAGTGAACAATGCAGAAAACTGACATGTGCAGGTATCCTGTCATAACGAAATCTGTGTTTTGTAGTGTCCACCGTAGTGTTCAGTATGACAATGGAGTGATGTTGAATCAAACGAGAAGTAGGCGGGCTACATACGATCAGAATATGTGCAACTCCATGTGCAGTTGCAATTTTTGTAAAAAATTGAAAATTATTTTTTTTGCAGCAGAAAATTAATTATTTAATTTTTGCAAAAATTCCATTTCCACATGGGGTTGGAAAGTTTGGAAAATTGTGAAACGGTGAACTGTTATACAGAAATGCTATTGTAACCGTTACATCATGTAACGGTTACGATAGTAAGTATGATACCGTTTGAAACGTTAGTGTGGACTTGTATGAACACCGCAGTAAGAAATAACGTTGACTCTTAAGTGCTTGTGCATCATTTCCTAAACCGAAAACATCAATGAAGAAGAGAGGCATAGTGAGACAACTTTCGCAAATGCCAACGAGGTCGACATTGAGATATACGGAACCCCCATTAAAGGCAGCAAGGATATGCACATCCGGCAGTGATGGTGGGGATGAATCATTACGTGATCAAAGTCTGAACTTGTCGAGAGAACGGCTAGTGGCACGCTGTGGACGTGGAGGAGATAGGCTCCATGACAGTCGTGGAAGTTGACAAGGTAGTATAAGAAGACCGAGAATAAATGAGACAATCGAATGTTCATTAAATAGTGATTTTGATAACACATATACTACCGAAAACGACGAGTCGCGACTTGGAAATGATGAAGTAGGAAGTGGTGCACAAAATTATGACAACAGTGAGGCAGTTAATAGTTTCATCAACAACGTTGAAAATGTATAAATGGAAGTAAATATGGAAGAGTTACGGAAGCTGCAGGAAGAGGTTCGACAATTAACGGCCGAGAAGTCAAGACTAACAGTTTCGATGAATAGTACAAGGTTTCAACAAATGAAAAAAGACGAGAAGCGTTGAGTAAAGAGGTATCAATCAAGGCTCTTGAATCCGAAGTGATCAGACTTATTTGTAAAAATACTGAAATGAGAGGAATAGTACAAATTTTAGAGTTCATAAATCAGTGTATTATGAAAAAGATGTCCAAAAACAACAAGAATCGTGGGAAGTATGTTTTCCGGATAATAAAACAAGTACCTACGGAATATTTGTGGATTGGACTGGCAGTTGACTAGAGAATTCTGAAGTGTGGAAGTAAGGAAACATGTGTATTAGACCCATGTTGTCATGAAAATGCAAGGGGCTGGACGAACCGAGGTGACATTGTAAATGAGATTGAAATTAAAGTGTGAGACGGAGCCATCATATTACCAACGCTGCATACTGTTCTTTGTAGCTGTAACAATATATATATGTACCCTCCATAAATTCCGGGAGATATATTATATGTTCGTTACTTAGAAAGGAATTGTCAACAGCGGAAACCGTACAACTATATTCGTCTGAAGAATCGATAATTGCCGTTCTTGCGTTTTGTAAAGTTGGTACATTAGAGATACGTCTCAGACAGGTACTATGACTTCTGTAGTGGAAGGAAAAGAGCTGCAAAGACAGATTTTTTGAAGTACTTGTTTATGGTTCACTACTCTCTTGATTCAACTTGAAAGAAGTTGGAGGAACGTAAAAAGGGAAAAGGAAATAGCTACTGCCAAAAGACAACTACTGAAAACGAATAGACTTGGTGTTCTAGACATATCTTGGTGGTGGACCGTGAATATTTGTGATATAAAAGTACAGTACAGAGAAAATCAGCACTAAAGTGTAGGTGATAAAGAGAGGAGCGATGACGAAAATTTAAATTTGTTCACGAAAAAAATCGGTCCTGCAGTGTTTCACGATTTCATTGGATATATACTTGAGACCTTGGAAGGGGACACTGTAGAAGGAACTATAATGAGTATTCTTCGTGTAGATGCATGGATAAACAGCTGTGTCAACCTTCTGGTTGTGAAAGAGTATCGAGGTGGTGAACGTCAGAAACAATTTAAGGAAATGACTTCGAATTATGTAACACTTGCAACAGAACAGTTGGTTGGCAAAATAGAAAAATTTGTAGAAGCATTGGAACTCGATAAAGTTGAAGCACCGGGATGGGAAGTGGGGGGAGAAGAAAAACGTTTTACAGAATTGGAACAAGAAGACACAATAATAGTTACAACGACAAGACCGAGGGAACATTTCATTACCGTACAAGCTGAAAGGCTTCGTAAAAACATTTTTATACTGTGCAATTATTCATGACTGGTATATAGCCGTAATATCGAGTTATTGGGAGAGTGTGAAAAAGCTTGGAAAAGAATTTGTTGAAGGACCTGTAAGAAGTACATTATTTGACGGTGACGGAAGCATAGAATAGAACGGAAGCATAGAAGTAAATGAAGAAGCACAGACCGTGGACATGTTATGTGGGGTCGTCATCTTCGGCAATATTGCTTTTAATCAATTTCAATGAATCCCTTTCCCTGTATAATCGATTGATGTAAAACGTTGCCGTGGCCATGACTACTGTTCAGTAAACGAATCAATTCGGAAGTTTGATGGCAGCACATCTACATATGAACATATTGTGTTGAAATCTATGATATCATACTACTATCCTGTCTCCAAAATGTCTTCAACCGATGAATTCTCTGCGCTATTCTGGGTGTAGTTGATTACATCTAGTGTAGACCAACCCAAACCTATGCAGTTAATAATGTTATCTACATTGTCGACTGTTGGAGTGAATTACATATATTGTATAAAAGCCATTTCTTCCTTCCCCATGTTAGTCGAGAGATCCATACGAAATAGGAGAAGGAATTTTTCTATATAGTAACCAGGACTGTTTTCCTCACCTCCTTTATTGAGGACGAAACTATTTATTTTATTCTTACTCGGACCGAATTGTGTGGTTGCAAAAATACGTTGTGTTTTCCGAAGATGTTGCAGAGGAGGACTTTAATTGACAGTATTTGTAGAATGGTTATACTGTTGCAATGTAGGTAGGTGGCCACTGATGATGTAACCGGACTTCAGGAAAATAACACTAATTTCGGAGTTTGTTGAAAAGATATCATTATCTTGTAAATAGATCCTAATCAGTTCTGGGGAAACATTTAGACTGGTACATGATAGTTGATAGTGTCTTCAATATTGGAATAAGAATGTTGTATGATCCTTCTTTACAAAAATCAGATTTCTTTCTGATAGAATCAATCTGAACCAACGTAACAGAAACGGCGTCGCGTACCAAATATGTAGATGGCTGTTGACTTTGTGTTGTTACAGTTTCTGATCCAGTTGATTGTTTTGTATTGACGATGTTTATTCCGCGTTTCATGAATGTTGCATGATGTGAACTTTGTTGTAATGTAGAAATGGTAGGTATCATGGTTTTAACGGTTTCATTCATCCGAGTTGCAATTCTTTTCGAAGTAGACTTGTAATATTGCTTGAAGAATGTATTGAAGTCTCGTATGTAGACGCATCTAATATATTTAAACTCCTGAACTTTGATAGGTCTTTAACGACGTGGTCTGGTAAATGAAATTCCAATGTATGGATTCGATGTTTGCAGTGCTTCTAAAACGTGTATTAGCACTTTGACTTGAGCGTAATTCTGTCAGAATTATCGGCAATCATTTCATTCGACCAACCGAGCAATGTATTGTCGTATAGAAGATCTTGCAGTAAGTTGTGTAGCTCGTGCAGAAATCAGTGAGAGGTGATTGTTCTTGGTAACCAGTAACTCTGTCGATATATTCTGCTACAAAAGGGAAAACCATATCCAAACATTTTAAATCCTTACATTCTAACATTCCTCGTATTGAATTGTTTAAAAGAACCCATCAAGTTGCTGTGACTTCTCCTTTGTTGAAAAGTCAACATGGAAACCCGGAGCGGCGAACAGATTTTCTATTGCAGCGAGAATTGAATTACCATAGAGTAGCAAATCTGTGCGACATGATTTAAATGGTTTACCGTGCGCCTTCTTGTCCAAGCAGTGCATGAATATTTGGGAACTGGAGAGATATGTCATGAAACATGTTTTGATTGTCTTTTAGGTTCCTAAATGAAGGTTGTGCAACGATTCATACGTAAAAATTGAGAAAAGACCTGTAACAACTAGCTGTGGATGTGTGATACTCAAAAATTCCAATAAGGGGACCCATTAAGCTATTGACATATCTTGAAGTGCTTTTTGTGCTTCTTTTACCAAAATGTTTTTTCGTACTGTATATGAGATTGTAGATGCCGATTTAATTTTTTCCGTCACGTCAACCCTTCTTCATCTCTTGGTGTCGATATGTCTTGTAGAAGCTGCAACACAAGTCTAAAAATCTGTGGATGTTCCTAAACGACTTACGCAGGGACGTGTTGGAGTGAAGTTATGTAAAACACCTGACATGTATTTACTTTCTGGTATATCGCAACAATATGAAACTATGGCAGGGAATGAAGTCCAAATTATCTTGTCATGTGTGCACAATGAGAAGCCGGCGAGTGACCTTTATATTAATGGACCAAGGACCATATCCATTTCCTTATGTAAAGAAATCATTTTAGCATCTCTCCCCTTGAAGGAGAAGCCAGTGGTACTTGGTCGTCAATAAAGATATGTCGTCACAGTCGTTGTGGTTGGTGATGCTGTAATTATTATCGTTGTAGTCTGAATGCGATCCTTGCAATCCATCTGGAAGAAAACCAACCAAATTATATCCGTGGTCTATGAGGAAACGTCTCAACTGCACAGAGACGTTGAGAAACGTGAAATGTATTGGATATCCTATTAACGATTGTGACGTTGACGTCTTCGCTGTTTTATCTGTATAAATCTGCAGAAGTAATATGAATGACTTCTGTATTCTGTCCCTGCTTTGATTCCATTGAATTGTACAATTTTCGCTACTCATAATCTGGGGTCTTATGAACATGTATAACTCTGCAAGTATTTCGGACTGGAGAGGATGGGTAACGAATCCACGATTGCTTTCTTTGCAAATTTAAAACATGACCTCATTATCATTCTCTAATTACAATTGGCCACGTAACACTTCAATGATATCTTTTCTGTACAAGAAATAATTCCTCTTATCGTCCGACGCTGTTTCATATGGTACCTCATTTTTTAAAATCCGTTAGGGATTAAACTCTGACCAATGGAGCCATTGACAATTTCCATACATCCTTTTCAATCGGTTATGTGTCGACGAACTACATGTGGTTTGAAGGTGTCTGTGTGAATCAATTGAATAACAGTCTGTACTAAATCCGAACCAATTTCATCCAATAAGCGTAACAAATGCATTACCACAACTTTCACTGAACTGTCTTCAACGGGAAATTTTGTTGTATTCTCTTTGTCATTACATACTGATTCCTCATTTGTTTGTATCTGTATGTGTGGTTCATGCTATTCCGAGACATCCTGAAGTATGTCATCTTCTTCATCAAGAATTGTGTGATGTTGTAATTGTTGCACATCATATGGATGATGGTGTAAACGGCGTTTCTTATTGTACTGTCATAATGTTGAATGTCGTTTGTAATCCGTCATTACGTCTGAGGAATAGGTGAAAAACCGAGTTTGACATTCAAAATGCTTCGTTACCATTATTGTCATAAATATCCATTTATGTATGCAACGAAAACACATGTGATGACAGTTTCATGGTGGTTGTCGTATATGTTGAAAAAGAGCACGAATTAGGCGTGATGGAAACATAAGAAGAGTCGATTTGAATTACAGACTGGAGAGAGGTGTAAGTGTAAGTATATTCGAATTTTAAAATTTTTTGAATAATAGTTGCGGAGATACGAATTGTATGTGGAGTTGGGAGTTTTTCAAAAAATTAAATATTAAATTTTTTGCAAAAATCCCAACTCCACATGGAGTTGGTATCTTCAGGAGCAAAAAATTAAACATTGATTCAACATGTTTAACATATTTATAATAATCGGAAAAATACATATGTGTTATGTGCACACCCCAAACAGTGTTTGGAGTTTTTTCAAAATATATTAAATTTGTTTCGACGATCATGGCTAATACGGTAGTATTTAGTTGAACAGGTTGGAGACATTGAAAATGAATGGATGTGCATACTATTCAAAGGAAAGAAGTAGTACAAGAATTAGACATTACTTATTTTGTTGCATTTTTAAGGTCAGGGATTGCTTAAAAGAAGAGCAAAGAAAAATTGAATTATTATAGACGGAGAACTCACCCCAATTGTGGTTCATAAGCCTCTCCCACGCCCCAATCTTGCAAATCTCCATCGTCATCATTATTTATCTCAGCAGAATTGTCATCGTCATTGTCGTTCTGTCCACTTTGAGACGGATTACTTGAATGTTGCGAAATGTTTGAAGGATTGATGTCACCTCTTCGTCCGAACAACCTACCATACGCATATGAAATTACGCGTTTCAAGTTACTTCCATCAGGGATTACATACAACTTTTATCTAAGGAAGTGTGTACCGATCCATCCTGCTCCAGCGTGTTGCACATATCCATGCCCAATGAAAACATAGTGACGCGGAATTTAAATTGGTTCCATTTCCAAACAAACCGTAATTCGTTCCTTCCATTATCGCTTAAATGGACATATCGGTGGGATCCTGGCGCTATACATAGAGAGACCGGTTCAGTAGCTGTTGAAATCGTGAAATATCCAGGGGATACGGTCTCTCTCACGTAGATATCATTATGGCCATGTTCCGGTGAGCTCCCCTTCCCCGAAAGAAGTAAACGTCCTCCTACATTCCGAATTTCAGTCCGCCACGTACATTGATTATGTACATCCAGCAAAGCACACATCCCACCAATCCATAGGTCCAGTGCTGCGCGCCTTTCGGCCATCAAAACGTTGTCTCGATGAGGTTAAAATATATTCTTCAATAATTTTCTTGTACTGGAGTAACGTCGAACCCCTTTTCTTCTAACTTCTTCAAGTTGTCCACAATATCCGGTGTTTCTTATCGGACTCCAATTGTCCCAATTAGATTCACTGATCAACGCTTGTTCTCCTGGAAACATTTTCTCAATCTCATTGAAGAATTCTGTAATTGTTTATGTCGGAAATGAATTTTCTCTGTTGAACGCAGTCACATAGGCCTTCCTCAACTTTGCTTCAAGATTGAATGAATCCGACATACAATGCAGAATACAATACCCATCTTTGTCCAACTGTTGTTTTTTCCTGAAAAAAAGCGCTATTTCGTCACCCGAGTTGTCATCGTTTTCCGTCTGTATCCATAGACCACCGTCCGGAAAATTCGAAGTAAATTCCATGAATTTCAATTGCTTGTATGCAGGTCATGTCTATGCCAAATTTCTGAGTTCCAATATCTCATTATAATTGAAAAAGATATGAGCACGATGATGTTCTGGTATTAACGCCGATCTCAACAATGTCTCCATATCATCAATGACTCTCTATTCTCTGATTGTAGAATAACTTGGTCCCCCAACGAAGCTACCAATGTCCTATTGCCTTTAGGTGTCATATCCTCATTTTTAATATTATCCCATCCATGTGGAAGGTAGGGTCTTCGATGAAGCAACATGTACTCAATTGTCACGACATCTCTACAACGTGCAAGCATAATCCGATTCTGGAGGCTACATCCAGGTAGGTGTGTAGACGGAGTTGGGGCGCTGTCAAATGACGCGATACCTTTCTGCTGTTTTCAGGCCGGCATGGAACCAGGCCAAATGTCTGCTCTTTTTGTTGAAACAGATTTTCCACTGTTTTCCGTTGCGTTCTTGACATTTATCGGTGAGAAAAGTTCTTCCAATATAGTCTTCTTTCCAATTTTCTTTTCTTGTGGTTCTCTTGAAGTCTTCTTCGATGCGTATTTCGCAGGCGGTTCGCTGTCATCATCACTGTCGATAATGAGTTCGCGTTGCGTTCTCTTCCTGCTTCTTGTTGTGATTGCACGTCCTCCATGCACCCAATTATAGAAACATTGTTATTAGAATTGCCTTCCTCACCTTTTTCATTGCCCTCTTCTTCTCTGGAAAGGGAACTCCATATTTTATTCACAAGTCTTTCATGTCATGAGGACGGACTAGTCACCAATTTTGCGGACTTGTTCCATTGGGTATACTAGAATAGCTTGTGGTGATGGCAAAATATGCTGTAGATATATTGAATTCTTGATTTTGTTTCCGGAATTACCACTTCCATAAGTTCCTTCATTGTTTTTGGAATTTTTTCTTCTTCCACGTGACATCCACCAACATTTATTTTCTCGAGCAACTTATGCATTGCTTCTAGAAATGCATTACCAACGCGGTAGAACATATGTGCGTCAAACATACCTTCAATGCGGTTTTCGAAGTGAGGTTCGACACCATCCAAAAGCAGCCATATATCCTCCTCTGTTCCGTGTTTGAGAATAAGACTGTCCAAGTACGTAAAACCACTCTTTGTAGATTCTTGGTTGGCAGAAAATGTTTTGATTATATTGACTCGAGTCATCACACTCTTGACCCTGCACAACATTTTTGCAACGTGTGCATAACGTTCATACGTCGATGTGATTTTCATGTCCAGCAAATTTGTGCTTTTCAAGTCCTGTGCAATATCCTTTACCCGAGCATCTTCAAATTAAGTCTTGTACTCGTCACTGAACACATCAGCCTATCGAATTACGTTGCTTATCAGGTCTAAAAATAACGAACCCTTCTTTATTTTTGATGAAAACATATTTCTCTTTTGACTTTGAACGATAACATCCCAAGAGGTCATGACTTGACTATGTTTACATACCAACAGATCCACTCGGATGTGACCCTTTGTCCAGTTCAATTCTGCATCCATCCTACTGTTTAGTATTTGGAGTGCTTCCAAACGATGGAGACCGTCCGCCACAACTACATATTTACCGTTATTTAATTAAGGCCTCCCGTCGACTTTATAGCATAATTCCGATATATTTGTATATCGACAACGGCTGATATCTTCTTTCTCAAATGTGACTGAAATAATTCCAAATCCAACCTGATATTGCTAGTCTTGAAACGTTCTCACGAACTCATCACGATGCTCATTACTCACGTCCCGTAGTGGATTCTTCACAGTTCTCACCTGATTCACTCTGACCCATATATCTATTGTGTGGTAATTGTTGACGTGAAAGTCCTTCAGCGTCAAAGGACTGTCTTCTTCATCATCGTCATCACCGTGCCTTTGAATCCCAATAACTTTCGTGGCTTGACTGTCCCATGCGTAGATTGAAATGTTTTCAAGCATGTCACCCAGAACTTTTGGATTGTCCTGCCCCGGATTGGGCAAAACATAAGGATGTGCGGTGTTCCTAAATATTTGGCTATTTGCACATCCTCCACAATAATTTTATCCAAATTGTCAACATGACACCCTCCTTGCCATTTCCCTACAAAAGTTTCTTCAGAACCATCCGGAACCCCTCTTGAAACTGCAGTACCAGCAAGATCTGGTTGCCCATCCAATTATCCTCCACTAATTTTGTTGTACGTGTTCGTATATTGAGCATTTGGACAATACAGATGAAAGTTGACAAAAGGAACAATACCCCCACAGAATTATTGTCTCCAAACTCAGCTCAAAGAATGGTTTGATGAAAAGCATTTTCTCCGTTCATACTGAGACTAGCATGCATAAACCTTTTCGGTGCTATAGATGCCATCTAAAACCCGTCCAGTGGACGGGTTGTACTTGTTGCCATTTATTATTGAATTACTTTCTGTGCCACTTTTTGTGATGGATAAAAGCAAAAACTTGAACTTGGTTGATTAATATGAGGATGATAACGCCGTTTTTTGAACAGTCGATAGCGGTATAATTCAGTGTTGAGTAACTTTGAAAGTTGACTGACATTGCCGTACAATATATATTAAACTAGTTATATACATATGACTCGTTTCAATTCCCCGGTTGTTGTGATAACGTATAATTGAATGATTCTTATGACTACGGTATAGTCGTATGGGTTTTATTATAACAGAATACTATGCCGTTACAATAAAAATCACACCTCGTTCCATGTCCTACGTTGGATGGGGTGTCTTGTGCCGGCGCATCGAAAATTCCGGGTGTAAGCTATTCCAATATTTATACACAATTTTCCACCTCCGTCTGCATTACACAAATTTGCAAAAATCCCAAATCCATATGGACTTACGATTTTTTACATCAAAAAATTAAATAACTAAATTATTCACAATGTCCAACTCCGTATGGAGTTGGAAATTTTTCTTATTTTTCTCATAAGTTTTTCATTACAAATAATCTTTTCATTATATTTTCACACCCCTCTATGTGGTTGTACACGACGGCTGACCTCAGTGACGACGCCCGTTCACCCATCATTTGTTCCACTTCCATCACCTGCTTTGTCAACGACGACGCCTGATCATCCATCATTACTTCCACTTTTGTCACCTCCTTTTCCAATAACTGAGAAGTAATATGACTCATATTCCGGTATGGTCTTTTTTTGTGTCTTTGTTTCAAACATTTAAAGAAGCATCGAACAGGGATCTTACGAAATATATCCTTCTTTGTTCAAGTTTACTCCAAACAAACTGGTCGATACAATTTTTATCTTCATCCATTCAATTTTCAATTTTGGGTCCCTACTCTGTCTTCAATAAGTTGTCGTCAACAAAAATGTCCTCTACTACATCTGACTTATTATCGTCAACGGAAACCGAATTCACCCGATTCCTTCTCTTCGATTTCCTACAGAGTTTCGAATCAACTATATTCAAGGTTAAGTTCAACTAAAATATTTTAGACATTCAAGGATATCTGAAGTGGGTTCGGTGAACTGATGACGCAACATGCAAGCATATTTCAAAAAGATTTGAAGATAAATCGAGAAAAAGACAGAAGACATTGACTTGTTACGTATTCAAGTCGGCTGGAGCTTATGGTGATAAGGTTTTTGCAGCAATCGGGACGCAGAAAATCAGGCATACTTCTTGTGCAGCCCTTTCTATCGACACATTCACATGCCGAGATGGCGGAATACTAGAAATGTTCAACAAATTATTCGACTAAATGAAGACATCAACAGGGTTCTTAGTAGGTTCAACATTCTTTCACATGATCATCCAATCAACATTCAAACGTCCCAGAAAGAATCCATTCAACATCTTAACTCCGTCAATGTTTTAGTGTATGCTGTACTTTTATAGTGTTGCTCTTCTATCGAATCTTCTTGCAGGCTACAAAACAAATTAATTGGTGTCCATTAAACACTTTGCTGGTACGAAGATTGGGTTCTCCTGTTGAACACTTTTTAATCCTTGGGATCGACTCGTAAAATCATTGGACATATCACTGGTTAGTGCACTGTTTT
>JAULBU010022655.1:0-18759 GCA_032358235.1 Odonthalia washingtoniensis
TCATCATCCATACACTGGTTACCACCAGTAGACGCACCAACCCACCCACTGGGTAACGCATCAAAATTAAAACTGGTAGGGTGACCTTCGGGAATCGGCGCACGCTCACGGGCGGAAAGTCTCTTTGCATCCGCCTTGCCGATTATTCGACGAGCGTATGGATCGTAATACACCCATTCCGCACCAGCTCCGACCCGACCAGGTGAATGATCTTCCTTCTTTCGGTGGTAAATTTTGCCAACGAAAGTGCACTACCTCCACTTGTGGTTGCAGAAGTTGACGGCGAAGACGCTTCTTTGGCTGGTGATAAGTTGACCGAATCTTTTGATGCAGACGACTCTGTTTTTCCTGTGTCAGGCAGAGGGGATGTAACACCGTCAGTCATGGCGCAATTTATAGATAAGGAGGCTGATTAATTTGGGTGAGTAACGGACGCCAAGTCGACGAAGAAGATGACAGAACGAATGGCTAACTAGTTGGGTGGGATCCGAATTATCGAAAATGAACGTGGAATGGATCGCACGGGATGCTCGGCCCTTGAAGAGGGGGGTGTAGTGCAATTGGCCGTCAAGATTGCAGTGAGAACGACTGTTTCTGGTCTCAACACCCAAAGTGTACGCCACGTCACGTTTGTCTCATTTTGTCACGTTTTATGTCACGATGTCACGTTTTCGTGTTTTGCGTAGTTTAACCATTTGGAAGACTGACCACGTGTCAGCCGACAACTCTACACCGTATAGTACAGTATCTTACTGTACTCGGCGTGCTGTATGCCCACATCAACCGTCGCGTGACGGGAAAAGCTTACTTAATAGGTCCATTTGACCTCAAAACCACTTTTACTTTAATAAAGACAAGCACTCTTTGGTCTGAACCTGACCGCGAACTTGCACTTCGTTGACAACAACGAAGCGGCTTCGGCTACGATAGCATTTCATCCTCGCGTGCGCGAGTCGACCAACTACGCCTTACAAGCGTCATCCTTGGTCCGACCCCATTCAAAGTCATGTCCGTCTCTCCCGCCTTACAAGCGTAGCAACGTACGACACTACCTGCCTTACCACAACCCTGTCGACGATAGTAACTTTGACGACACCAACCTTGTGGTGGGACGTCACCTAATTAACACTCAAACCCTCCTCCCCTTTTGGTGGAGTTCTTTGCCATTTACGCAGGCTACTGCGGAACGAGGACCCGAACAGCCTTAGTGCCGAATATTCTCCTTCCCTCTCTTTCGGGAAGTGAATTCCACTACATAATTGTTATGATTATCGTACCGAAACCTAAGTCGTGACAGAGAGGTAGATTGCAAAACTGTTATTGATTATTATAGTAATGTTCCTGTCCAGAAATTTCTGATTATGTACATAAAGTTTGTAGACGCTGATCAATTTACTTTATGTATTGTTCACATAAATATGCACGTTCGTAAACAAATTGACCACTTGAAATCACATTACGATTTTTTGTTATGCCAACATGGTACTGTTGTTCTTTATTCGCCTTGTTGATTAATTTTTAAATATCTATTCTCTTATTACTGATAGAAATCGTTTGTTGTTATTGTCAATTACGTTATTCGTTTGAAACAGTACAAAGGTTGCAAAACAATTTTTTTACTTACTTCATTCGTTATTGTTAATGATGGTTGGGAGGAACGAAGATGTTGAAAACCTTTCTATTCATTTAGACCAGACTCGGAACAGCTTATTTGCACAATTTCATTTTTTTACTAACATCATTTTTCTTTTTTGACACTAAAACGTTACTGTACTTATTATACTAATCCACACATCCCATTCAGTATGGGATACATCGTTTATTTTATTTCTGTTAAAAATAACTTCATACAACGTACTTCTTCGATATTTCTTTTCTTCCTTTTACCTGCTTTCCGATGGTAATGGTAAATATTACTCCAACTAATGGCCAGCATTTGTGATCGATATTGCACAATGATGCTGGGACGAAGGAGCTGGTAGAGATTGGAGAAACCTGAGGCTTATAGAGACGCCTAGGTATAATTATAAGAAGGTATCATGAGAATACAATTGGTATTAAGATGATAATAATGATGACGGTATGGTAAAGTATGAGGTCGGATGATACATACGGGATCAAGGTAATAAAGGAATACAGGGTGACTGGAAATTGATAAGTACAAGACAGAATAAAAGCAATTGACGATGGCATACATTAATTAGAAGGATTACGAAAGGGAGACACGATACCCACACGTATCAATGCAATGGAGATAGTCCGAGGGATTGGATATTAAACCCAGTCACGACATTGGGAGGAAAGAGAGAGGAACTTGAGTTACAGATTAATAATAAACCAATAAAACCCCAAACTATAGCCATTGACTAATGCGCCGCCGACTCCCCATCAGGAGGAAGTATCTGACAAAGACGTCAAAAAGAGCACAGTGGGGAAACTCACGTGTGTAGCAACCTGTTAAAGTTTCAGCGTTCTTCACGACCTTTGGTAGGCCGATCGCAATCCAGGATCGATATTTGGCACGCAGTACAGCTACCCAATGCCCTATTATTCCCGCACAGCGACTGCGAAGGCAGTCGAAGGGATAGAGGCGAGAACAGAGTATAATACTCATATAACGTACTAACTGAGTAAAGGCACACAGGACAACAACCAATGGGAGAAGAGAGGGGAGAAAATTACACATAGGAAAAGTGGGGCCGAGGGTTGGATATTCAGTTAAGGAGGTATTGATCAAAAAGCAGAAAAGGGGGTAACAAGGAAGGCGACAGCAGTAAATATACCAACTAGATCTATTTAGGGTTGGAACAACAAGGAATAATTGGAATAGGGAAATCTGAACGAAGAAAGGGGATAAGCGAATCAAAGGAAGAGAAGGCAGCTAGATTGATAAAAGTAGACAACCGAGGTAGCCTCAACAAGTAATAACAATTCAAGAGATGAGCCCTGGATTATCGATTCCCAGTAGATAGTGGTGGGAAGCACCTGAGTCGGAGGCATCCCACCACTACACAGACAATGGAAAATACATTCATTATGATCACAAATCTTCACATGGAGTCGTGCCGACAGCTGGATACGAGAAGCTCGACATCGAAGCACAACGCCAAAATTCAGCTTATTACAAGGAAAAAGTTGTCACCAAGATGGTAGAAGCTTACTCTCAGTTGGTAAATTGACAAATGACCCTGAAGTAAACTTAAAATTTTAAGGCAGGAATTACACAATATCTTGCAATAATAAAATAATTGCAATAGGATTAAAGGGAAGGGATAATTGTGGTGCAATTGATCGTAACACATGTGGATTGTTTTTTGAATTCAAGTGTCATGTTTACAGTACGTCCGCAACTTCGTGAAGAACGTCACACTTGGCCACAAAAACGTGCACTTCACTCGACCAAAGCATTGTGAGTGCAAGAGACGTCCCATTAATCAAGGAGGGAGATGAGCAACTATTTTCCGATGAGTCTACCGTGGTAAATTTGAAAAAGAATATTGATTATTCAACAACCAGTCATCCAACTCTAAAAATATTCGCAACCGAAGGCCGTCCTCGGAAGGGGAGCCCAAAAAAATTAAGTCAAAACCTAAAGAATTGAAACAAGGCAACACTCCAAGTTTGCCTCATTCAGATGGTGACTTAGGAGTTGATAGTCTTCTTGAAGATGTGAATCATGATTTCAAGGATGATGTTATGAAAACATTGATAACGTTGTAAATGATGATGCGGGTAATTTAGGAAATGATTAAACCATTCATAATGAGAAAAACGTCATAAACGAAAGGCTTGGTGACAATCTAGGAAGTAGAATCGATGATGGGAAGGATAAGACAACAGCCAGTGATTCAGTTATGATTCAAGAAAACTCAAGAGTGAAGAAAAAACTTGGAAGGTCCAATGGATCGAATAATAAGGTTTAAGAAGTTAATACAGTGATCAATAAATCGTCCCTCACGCCACATGTAGTATCCAGAAACGTAAACATGATTGTCCCAGACAATCAATTTAATTATGCGTTTAGTAACGAAAGGAATTTAACATCTAGTGTGGACGGAGATGTGAAGTTGACGGCGGAAGCAGCGCTAATTGAAAACCAAGTAACGTGTCAATTAGAAAATCCTGAGACATGCGCTGAATCAATGTCAACTATACATGAAGATGAATGGAAGATGGCTTGTGACGATGAGATGAAGTCAGTGAAGAAACTAGAGGTGTACCAACTGGTGTACACGCCCACCAATTGAAAACAAGTTCAAAAACCAAGTGGGTGTTTAAAGTCAAGGGAGACGAAGTTGGTAAGGTTGCCAAGTTTAAGGCGAGATGGGTAGTGAAAGGGTACATGCAGACATTTGGCATAGGTTATGATCTCGTGTACGCACCCGTCTCACGAATGTCAAATTTAAGAACAATTCTTTAGTTGGAAGTGAGGTTAAAGATCAAGATCCACTAAATGGATGAGAGTACGGCATTTCCCAATGGCGCATTGAGTGAACGATGTAAAACCTCCATCCGGTTATGAGAACCTTGTACCGAAAGGTAAATCGTTATTACTAATCAAAACTTTGTATGGCCTTAAACAGACATCCCGCATATGAAACCAGACTCTACATGACTTTCTGAAAGATGAATGTGGCATGTACCCGAGTGACGCCA
This sequence comes from Odonthalia washingtoniensis, assembly GCA_032358235.1. Taxonomy (NCBI): domain Eukaryota; phylum Rhodophyta; class Florideophyceae; order Ceramiales; family Rhodomelaceae; genus Odonthalia; species Odonthalia washingtoniensis. The sequence continues at coordinate 4,657 of JAULBU010022655.1, forward strand.
ACAGTTGCTTATATACGCATAAAACTGGAGAATTAGAGCTTGTAATAATGATATATGTAGATGACATGTTATTAATGTCCAAACTAAATGATACGCTTTCTAAAGAAAAACCTTCCTTTGAAAATAGGTTCAATATTAAATACTTGGGAATAGTAAAATGGTTCTTGGCTATAATGATCACCCCTCAACCAGCAGGAGGTTTTATGACAAAAAAGTCTTAGGTTGAAAAGGTGTTGGAGAGGTTTAGAATAAGTGATTCCAAAATCAAACTAATCCAACTTTCAAATGAAGAACATCTCAAGAGATTAGCACTACCACCAGCATGAGATGTTGAAGAAATATATCCATATAGTGAGATCATTGCATGCTTGTTATATTTGAGCGTAGGCATGCGCCCAGATATCGCCTACACAATCGCACAATTAGCCCGCTTTGTTTTCAAACCTCACAAGTGCCATTGGTACGCCTTAGAAGGAATCCTAAGGTATGTGAAAGGGACGAAGCAATATGGATTATTACTTAAAACGAATGAAAAGTCGCATGTGTTGCACGTGTATGCCGATTCTTCATGGGCTGATGACTTGCTGACGCGTAAGTCTATGACTGGAATATTAAATTACATCGGAGATACTTTTGTAGACTGCAACTCTATAGAGTTAGCTCTATAGAGTTCCAGCCGTACTACCAGTAACTATATATTGCAATATATAATTACTGGTAGTACGGCTGAAGCAGGTACGTAGCTGCAGATTCTGCAACTCGCATCATCGTTTGGTTTCGTGATTTGTTGCGTAATTTAGGGTAAAGGCATAGGGGCGGTCCCACCGTTATCCATGGAGACAACACAGCATGTTTGGAATTATCCAAAGGGTAAGGTAAATCCCTGACCTCGAAGAACATTAGAATTCGGTACCACTATCTTCACGTCAAATGAGATAAGATTTTAATATATGCCTACCGAAGATCAACTTTCGGACTTGTTGACCAAGCATCTATCAAATGTTTTAATGTGTTAATGAATAATTTAGATTTAAACCGCATGTTGATGATGTGATGATGATGATGATTTAAGTTTGCATTCAGATGGGTTATGAACAAGTGATCAATGATAATATGATTCAAGTTTGAATTCATATGATTTATGAACAAGTGGTACATGGTTTTCTGTGATTTGAGTTAAATTTACAGCGGAATGTGTTGCGAGTGGTTATTTGCTTTTTGTTCTGGTAAAATCGTTTCATTGTGTTCAACCCAATTGACTCTGATGGTGGTCTGCTTGTTACACGCCATATTAGGGAGCACTCTATCAGCAGATTGAAACCGCGAACTCGGAGGCGGCTCACCTAAATGGCGTCAACGCCGTTGTGAGGGTTCATGATGGAGAATACATTGGTTACAGTAAGAACCTTGGAGCCGCTCGTAAGAAGTGAAAGTTTTTTTTTGCGTGAGAAGTAATCATTTTTTTATTGCGTGTGAGGTTATCAGGAGAAGAAGTGTAATTAAGCTTTTCATTTACACTGTTGTCGAGCAAGAGTGTTGAAAATACACTTGTAATTGATTCACGGTGTAGTGTATTCTGTCGAGTAGATTATCATTACACCGTACTGTAATACAATGGGTGGTCAGAATAACTTGACCACCGTCGTGTGATGGCGGCAAAACTGCAACAGAGTGCCTATAAAACGCACTAGAGACGAGGTAGAATAGTTTGACTATGACAAATAATAAAAGCACAAAGAATTGCATACAGTCACATGCTTACAATCTGCTAATGGTGGGCAATAGACTGGAATAGCATATAACCAACAATTAGCAGAGCGGCGACGGCTGTGTTTTGATTTTTCCAAGTTCTGTGGAAAGAAACGTTCGTTCAAAGTTCGATCAAGAGTTCACAGCAAAAATCTCAATCGATTAGGTGAGGAACATTCGGACAAACAGTCGTATGTTGTGCACAACAGCCTTCAACTGGAAAGATTTAATTTTGTTGTTAACGCACCGCGAACTAAAAATCTGGGCAACTTGTCCATCCTGTGTTGATAGCACTTGAAGTGCTTCCAACACCAGATGAACAGCACATATGGAGGAGTGATTCTGGATTCGTTGGCGATGAACATCACGAATTATAGTCACCTGTAGATGGATCTTCATGAATCTGAAGGTGCGAATGACGTTTGCAACATCGTCGTGAAGAAGTAGAGACAGGACTTGAAGCTCTGATTGTTAATGATTTATACATGTTTCATTGAGCTTACAGCCATAAATTTGGTCTGATGTGCAATATTACATGTAAATTTGAAGTAAGAAATTACATTCGGTCGTTGAATTTTGTAATTCACTCAACAGTAGAATTTCGTGTGAATTTTTGTGAGATATTTTTACCGGAAGAAGAGGTCACGAAAAATGGAATAATATTTTACGGCGAGATTTTTTGTGAGATGTATCTACAGGAAAAATCAGGAGAAATTGTGTTTTTAATAATTCTATGGTGATACGTTCTTCTTTCTGAAAGGAGAACTCGCTAACCTCGTAAAAATCCCCATTTTTGGACGTGATTCAACAAGACTGCCAAGGATTTTATGCACATCGCCTTTACCATCTCGAGGTACAGTTACCTCCCGGAGAAATAGAAGCTGCATCCAGTACAAGTTTCAGTTCTCGGACTTCCGGAGTAAATGATCATAAGTTCTGCGCAACGTGCAACCATGGAATATGACAACGTGAAGAAGATGGTACCTCGGTTGCTCGAATATCGAACCACTATGTTCAATCTGAACGCCTTGTCCGAACAGAAAACGCTAAAGGACTTTCGTTTCATAAAGGCAGACGTCGGACTCATTACAGTGCTTCATGAATTTGATGGTGTTACGAGTCACAAGAAATACTCATATCATGCTCTGACAGCGACGGGTCTGTTTCTGCAACGAATTGCCACTAATGCACGCTGGGTTAATTTGAGAGGAAGCTTGGGATGTTAAGCTCGAAAGTGTCAGAAATATTCTGGGATCTAGTTTAGGCACTTGTAGACAGGCATGGATATGTACTTCAATTAGGTGGTATATTTCTAAAACACTGAGCAGTATCGACTGATTCAGCAATATCTGAAGCAGGTGCTTCCCTACTACGTTGTGTAGGATTGTGTAGGATTTATTGGCCACGAAGATACGAATTACTAGTCCGGATGGTGCAGGAACGTATCAGAAGAGCTGTTACTCGGGAAAGAACAGATTCAATTGTATTATTCACTAGACTTTGACAACGCCGTACGGATTGATGTTTGATCTCTTCGGCCCTGAGGTCAGCCATCGTCATGAACGTACCATTTAAAGAGAGAGAAACTGGAATGAGAAGCATCAAAACCATTTCTTTTATTAGGGGGTTCAATATTACATATTTGGGGACTCGGTGTATCTGTTACGTCCTTGAACGTCCTTTTTACCGCGATCTTGCCACTCGGGAAAAACTGGGTTTTAACAATTCCATGAGTGCTGTTGGAATTTCTGTTGAGAACAATTATATGGACCTGAAAATGTATTTCAAAAGCCAGGACTTCAGTGGCAAGCTAAAGGTAAAAATGGCCCAGTTTCTTTACTTTATAAATCATTAGCAATCCTATTGTACTTCCATTGTTGCCTCTACAATCAGGAACAAGGACAAGAATAGTTACAATTCATACCACCATATTTGAACGAATTTGTAGAGCACTAAAATTTTTTTAGTTCGTCGATGAGGGCACCTAATAATTGAAGGTTGTTGGATCGGTCATGCTTTTCCATATCCCAACGATCCTGATGTTGTTTTAGCCCGGCTTAACGAATTTTTTTTTGTTTTCTTACAATTCCGGTTCGCGTTTCCCCCGCAACTATTTCTGAAGCAGTTCCCGCCATTCTTCCATGCCATGTCTTCACGACGTACCTTACGAGGAGTAATTTGGGGTGTGGTTTTCAATGACTGACCCAGATCGTCAGTATCGGTTGATGAAGATGAAGGCTTATTCCAAACAGTTCTTGCATATGCCATTGCCCGTATTTACTTCCACAGCCCTGACTAACCGCTCCTCACGAACTTCAACCTGTTCACGCTCGCGCTTCTTCTGTCTCTTAAATTCATCGCATCCGAGCATTAATTCATCCCGAAACATGTCGAATTCGATGACCACCTCTACGATACCAGAAGAGGCCTCGTTTTCAGAAACCGTGCCACGTCTGTCATGGAAAATGACACGGAAATTGTCACGAATTGTTTTACCAGTTGGTTTGATCTTGAGTTCCCAAAAACGAGGTGATAAGTTCCTCTTAAAATACTTTTGTTTGATGTTTTGTCCAGTTCAACACCGTCACTACGGTGTGGTTTTCGCTTCCAGATACACTGAAGTTGTAACGTTTTTTTACCATTTCTCCGCATCGTCCCCATCGGCGTTTAAGTTAAATGACCGCTTTCCACCACCTTTGCGGGGAGATGCGGAAGATTTTATTACTCGTGTTTTATTATTAAAAGTAACGTCGAACGCATTTATTTAGCAGTGGACAGCAGTCGTAGAACTGCTGCAGTTGTCTGAACGGCAGCAGTTGCGGAAACACCAGTGCTTGAGGGAACGCAAGCGGTTTCTCTGTTTTAGACCGTGACGTTGATAGCAGTCCAAGAGGCTGTATAAGGAACAATCATGATGGTGTGCGATTAGTGTTGAAAAAATGTACAAGCGAGTGTGCGACGTGATTTTGGTATAATCGTTTTGGAGACCTGGCGGACTGAAAAAAGGTGAAGCACCCACGAATTTACTTTCATCAATGTGCATGTTTTCGAGATTTTCTTTCCTGTGTTCTTTCTCAAATACGCAATGTGTTTAATATTTTTTCCATTGTCACGGAACATTTCACGAATTTCTTGTACCGTAAACCCTCTATTTCAATTGTACTTGTCTATGATGATTTTCTGGGGAGTGAGTGAGTGAGTAAAACATTTACATAGACTCAATGATTTTTCTAAAGCTTAGATGTATACACGGACTGCGGTGATGTGCATGTATAGGAATGTTGAAAAATGTAATTGTTTAAATACTCAAAGTACATCCTTGTAAACGTCCTGTAAATTATTGAATCTAATCCTTGTTTAGATAATTGTACATTAGGTTAATATCTTTTTGTTATTTTCAACTCTCCTGCTCATCGGCAGTCATCTAACCACCAACCACCAAGTTTTTCAAGTAACTGATAATCAACTTATTACATCGGAGTAATAAATGATTCGTATTCATATTATTTGGCTTGAGTCGTATCCTTATTCATATCGAATTAACATTATCGAATTAACCACTTCGAATTATTAACTTTGGAGCAATTATTGAATAATGATTTGTATATAAAAAGTATTTCGTCGTGAATTAACAACTTCATCATCTTGAATTATCATTACCTAATTAATGTACTTAAATAGCATTAACAAATTCCAAGTTAAATTGTCATTACCACATTTAATTTACTTAATTGTAATAATACATTCTAAGTTGAATCATCATTACCAATATTTTTTTTTAATTGTAATAACACATTCCAAGTTGAAATTATCACTACCAATACTTGATTTTAGTTACACCTTCTTCCAATTAAAAACTCATTGTACTTTGAAATCATCATTAACTATACCAGGAAATTCATCTTGATTACTCAGGATGTGCTCACTAAGCGGATGGAATTTAATCGCTGGGAGAATCTTCGTCAGTAGGTCGGATTTCTGCTCTTCGGTGGGAATGTATGTGAGAGTGATTTCTCTCTCGTCAATTTTCTCACGAAAATAATGGTATCGATACCAATATGTTTAGAGTTTAGAAATTTTACTTCCCCTATAGAAAGTACCATAAAAACGGCGTTGTCTTCAAAAAGTATAGTTGGACCTTGTTGATTCATTCCTAATTTCCACAATAAGATTCTACTCCATACCACCATCCCCGTAGTAGAATTTTCTGCGACGTACTCAGATTCAGCAGTGCTTTGAGTCACGAGTGTTGCCTCTTGGAGCTCCGGTCTGCGATGTGGTTTTTCAAGTATGTTAAAATCTCAGTTTTTGATTGACGTGTGTCCATGTCGTTAGCTCAAGGCGTATCTACATATATTTACAGCTTTTGACTGGAACCAACAGGAAGATAAAACAATCCATATGATATTTCTCCTTTGATATAACGTAATGAATATTTGAAAAGCTTCCATTGGGTTTCTCTGGGATTTGACACAAACCTCAACAATTATGATGCAGCCTGAAAACTTTCAGGTCGTGTACAGATAATTAAACAGAGAAGGATTTCGATTACTTCCCTATATGGACATTGGTTCGTCTTGTCCTATTTTTCAGGATATATAAATCGTTTAAAATCTTTATTAGTGTATTGCGTTTGAGTAATCAATATTACTACTGGCATATCAATAATGATCATTTCCAGATACTACCGTACCATGCCCATGCCCTTCACTTTAAATCTAACTTTCAGACCTTCTTTTGCTTTAGTTAGAATGTCCGGATCTTTTTTCGATGAGTAAGATATCATAGACATAGATCATGGCCAAAACTTCATTTTTCCATATGTTTACCGTGTGTAGAGACACCAATCGGCACGACTCGGTACATAAAGGTGTCTAACGTTGCATTTGGAACCAGTGGTACCTGATCACGGCTATAGAGCTTTAACTAACCATATAGATTGTACAGCTGGTACTAGGTTTTCATACCGTGGGTTCGGTTACGAAAATAGCTTTCTATAATATTGAATTAAGGAACGAAGTTGTAACATACATATATTGTAAGAGAAGATCCAATTCTGTTGCCATTGAGAGAAATACGCATAAGGTTATCATCTTGGATACTGGTACATGGGTAAGATCATAATCAATCCCATGTGGTTGCATGAAACCCTCAACGACCCATTGCACTTTGTACCGTACTAATTTACCATTAAAATATATCTTATCATATAATACCTACATTTTAGATATATGTTCTCTGTTTTCTGGCGTTGGTACCAGTTTATGAACGTCGAGTTGTTTCATCTGTTTATCTCAGATTCTCACTTCTATTTCCAATTATGGTTCCTGTCCGCTATTACTTCTTTATACTTTTGAATTAATTCTGCCTCTTGAGCTACAGTTTCTGCAATCATCGTATCGCTTGTCTGTTGAGTTTTGCGAATAATTTGTTTTGTTTTGAGTCACATCCTCCTGCTACGTGTTAATCCACAAACTCTTAGACTTTGCCGTATTTGCATTACTTACAATTTGGCCTACTTATTTATTATCTTGTTTATCACGTACATAATTTGTCTCATTTGAATTTCTTGTAATTTGACATATATTATTATGCTGATTATCAGTTTCATAAATTGTCCTATTTGTATTCCTAGAAACTTTACCTATATTATTGTGTTGATTGGAAGTGCCTTTATGCAGAATTTACTTCTGACCACTGCTTCATGCAGTCTGTGGTGCTTGAATCATACATTGTGTGTTCTTCGAAACATTCTGTACATTAGTTTTCTGTTGAATGTTCGAGACGCTACTACTCAAGGAACTACTCACACTAGGTTTTGAGTTAGTTTCCTTTTTATTTCTTGGATTATTCTTCGATCAGACTGGCCTGCCCCTCTTCTTTGGTTCACCGATAATACTTGTATTACTAATATTGTGAGTAGTACTCGCATGATTTACTAAACCATTCGAGTAAGACACGTGTTGAAATTCCGATAACATGATAGTAGTGCTATCATGTTATCGATATTTCATGCTGAATTATCATTATGAATTTCAATTTATCCTTGTATAGATAGCATCATTATCGTTTTTGTGTTCAAGAGGTATGCCCCTCCGACGTAAAAAGGTTTCATTGGCCGATTCAATCTTATCAAACTTTCGGAATGTGACACTGTCATTCAGAACTATATGATCGTCAGGTTCCTCAATAAGGGTAACGTCACGTGTCAGGATCATACCATTCATTACTGGGCAAAAACCTGATAGCATAATCGCCATTCATCATTTCGCACTAGAACACCTCTTTCTGCCTTCAAGTCCAGTTTTGTTCTGTTTACAGTGGAACGCACAACAAAGAAGTGCTTCCGAATGGTTTGAATTGACGAAGATCCCCATTTCTGTTGAAGAACCTTTAAAAAGGTGTTTCCTTGTTGTTGAAGACTGAGGTTGTGCAATTATTACCAGTTGTCACAGAGAATTTTATTACATACCCACCACGTTTTCGGTCGTCCTTGTGATCTAGGCCAAAGTAAGATTCATTCATTCTACTATGTGTAATTTTGCATGATCTGAACGTCCTGATAAAGCGTGTATAATCCCATTAATTAGTATAAAATCTTCAAATTGCTCTAAAATTACTCAGTACCCTGATGAGCTATTAATGTCTGCACATAGTAGCCTCAATTATGAATCCATGTCAGATATAGTTCAATGTTAGGTAGTAACTGCGTTTTTGTCTTCATTGAGAAAGTAGCCGTCAGTCGAGTAAAGTAATCAATATAGATTTGAAAACATATGTCCCCATTAGTGTCTGGAATGGAGAACGGAAGAACGGACCACAGGTGTCTAAGTGTACCAGATCACAACGTTGTGATGTCCTTAATTTAGATGTATTCCACTTCTTACTAAAATATCTTTCGTGCACTTTCCCTTCAAGGGAAAGTGCACGAAAGATATTTTTGCAATTCTGAATTCCTATCTGAAACGCAAATTGAACTTAGTTAATTATCCCAAGTTTGATAAGACTCTAAGTTAAATTTTCGATTCAGATCGGAATCCAGAATTGCTACTAGCCCGATTAGGCAAAATAAAAATGTCAAAGAGTGGCATCTGTCACTTACTAAGTGACAGATGCTACTCTTTGACAAATACCCAAGAAGATTGTGAAATCAAGTAATTGGTTATCGTCATTATAATTTTCAAAATTATGCTCTTCTTCCCTGGAGCTACTTTTCTCCTCATCACTAATATGAACATCGTGATGATTTTTTGAAATTTATCATCGTTACCAGTGTCTATTTTGATCAGTATAGAGGCAGAAACACCCAAAGAATCTGTCCTGTATAGGTTACTATGTCCTCTAGTTCCGAGTGCCATCACACTGTCATCTTCAAGGACAGTAAATTGTGCTCCTTCAAATTTTACGCTAAAATTCGGGTCTGGATTGAGCTGTCTCACAGACTGTAGGTTATTTCCAATATATGGAACGAACTTGACTATACAGTATTTACCATGGGTACTCTACCCTTAATTCTTGAGTTTTCTGACCTATCAGTAGTCAGAGTTCCTTTCCTTCTTCTGCAGTTTTGAAGGTTTAGCTCGCTTTTGTAGTAGTAGTGGGATGCACCGAAGTCAATGATCCAGTTTTTCATGTGAACTTTTTGATCATATTCACTTAAAGTAAATGAAAAACTTCTCCTGATTTCCCTGTCGTAATATTTAAAGTGGGAACTGGATGATTCTCCTTAATATTTGTTTTCCCGCTAGTCTTGACATACAGTCCGCACTCATATGTCCCGGTTTGAGACACAAATTGTACTTGTCCTTGAAATTATACGTCTTGTTCGTGAGTTTAAGCTTGTGCTTACTTTTATTTAAATCAGAAGATGATTTTCCCACTCGAATTTGTCGTTCAAGTGGAACTTTCGGATCACCAATGTATTCAATGGACAACTTTTGGAGTTTTGTCATTGATTTTGAATAGGCATTTCCTTAAAAGGATATATTTATTACTCTAACAACATGCTTTTATACATATATAATTCCCCTCCCTAATATGCACCAGAGATGTGCTTCTGATACTTGGAATGATGTCCCAATTAGCCTACTCGTTAGGGCCTGCAACCTCCCTTGATATGTAGTTACACTTTCCGTATTTTCATGCGTATTGTAATTAGTGGAGTATGTATTTAAAGAATGTGTTTGTCTAGTTCTTGGCACTCCGTGACGAGTGCATCCCATATATTTGTGAGTTCGTTCTCATCGGCCGTCGCTCTCAGTGACTGAAAGGTGTCGACCGTTATGCATCTCTCCAAGTAGCTCTGTGTTAAAGTAGCTTCTCTTTGTACTTGTACTCTATAAGCTTCTTATATTCCGGGGTTTCTTTGCTTAATTTTATGTTCTCCTATAAGTCTGGCAGTATTTGCTTTTGTCCGCTTGTTGTATGGAAAGTAATCATGGCTGTCCCGTTCTACCGTTTCATTAAAAAAGTGAATGATATATGGGTTAAAATTCTGATCTAGTTCGTAACGATTTAGCCCACGTAAGCACGACCCGCTGTTGTCATTGTTTAGTGAAGTGATCATTTCCCTTGACTTGTTATTATATTTTAATAAAAATAGCAAATTGATTTCAATAATATTACTTTACTTTAATCACAAGAAGATATTATCTTTTTGTGATTAAATTAAAGGTAGTAAGAATATTCTAAGATAGTTGTAATATATCGTTAGATAGTTCGCTTTGTTTTTAATTATAATCTTCTCATTTTGTTCTTCAGTCGTATTTGACTAACAGACTCTTAATCAGTTGGCATTCAAGAACATTATAAAGTGTCCTGATAATAATTGTTCTTGTCTACAATGATTTTCTGGGGAGTAAGTCAGTAAAACAATTACCTAGACTCGATGTTTTGTGCTAAATATTCTTCGGTGTATAAACGGACGGCGGTGATGCGCGTGTATAGTAATTTTAAAAGGTATAAGTGTTTAAACACTCACTGTACGTTCTTGTAACCGCACTGTAAATTATTGAATCTAATTCGTGTTCAGATAATTGTACATTAGGTTAAAATAACATTTTGTTATTTCAACTATTTTAAACGTTTTTTAAAAGAAACCAGGGGTTTCTATTGGTTTTCTATTGGGTAATTCCACGATTCGGCTCTAGAAAGGTGTCTGAAGTGAAGGTTCTGTACCAAGATTTCAAAAACATTTTAATTTCTAGTACGGAGAATTGCGGGAAAATTCAGATTTGGTACCAAAATAAGGTCGATATGCGGAAATGGTACCGAGATAGGCCAATTTGATACGGAGGTTTGTATAAAAGTTGATATTTGGTACCGCGATAACCAAGGACTAAGAACGCCATTTACTGAAAACCTGGGTACTAAATCGGCCATGCACGATATACAGGTACTGAAATCGTATTTTCATCAAATATGGGTACTGAAAACGTAATAATATGGAAAACTCAGCTCTAAATACGCATACATTCTGGATTTTTTATTCATAACTTTGAGGGCTGAACATCAAATGGACGACGGATTATTGCTTGCAGAGGCAGAATCTTCATGAAATTCTGAATCTAGGACTTGTCTCAATTCGCAGGTCTTTGAAGTATGGCAACATATATGAAAAAGCAAGCAGTTATATAACCGTTTCGGTGTCTTTGGCCTCCTTTCATACCATGATTTCTTACGTCTACCTGCAGTCTGCACGAGACCGCCACAAGGTGGGGGAAGGGCGACTGGTATATTTTGATTCTCCCCACCTGCCACGAGTCGTTGTGATTCCATGACCAAAAAATCCACATCATACTGAACAGGAAGGGGGAAAACTACATAATCGTATTGTTTCTTCCATGTATATGTCAGATGTCGCGTAGAAATATACTTGTACAGGTTTACAGAACCAAATCTCTCTGCAAGTACAGCAACATCATGGAAAGACGGAAATCCATCACCCCTTATTGAGTAGGCACAGCATAATGGAGGCGTATGAGGAATGTCTCTGAGGAGTACCCGCCTTTTTGACGGGTCAATTTTACTTATTAGAAATGGCTCATTTTGTACAGTATTCTTGACAAAATTAACAGAACCCTGGTAGACACTGGCGCGACGCATTAAGTACGATAAGTGTTATTCAATGTTGGGAGGTACAGATGATGTATGTGATTGTGTTGCAGATTTTCTTCGAAAAAAGTTTGTACGTTGGGTATCTATTACGTTCTTCAACATTACTTGAGGTTCTACACCTCCAATGTCGTTTCTCAACGAGGCAGTCATTTTAACCTCAGCACCCTGTATTATGTAGACCAAATCAAGTAGACGGGAATATGCTTGATATAATTCATTATCTTTGAATCTTGACAGATATTGTTGTTGTCTTGTACCGTACATACTCTTAAATTCTTCAACTTCTATGATAGATTGTGCACCCAGTGCCCGTAAATACAGACTACTTCCAACTGATTTCTCAGCACCGAGGGTAGGGGTCATATGTTTTTCAACATGAATAGCATCTAAAAAAGGTTACCGTGCTCCATTGCATCTCTATACGTCGAATCAATAGACTTTTCCTGGTCAACTATTGTTACTCTACCACCTACATCAAAACCCATCAATCGCTTTAAGCGCAGAGAAAATTGTATTCCATCTTTTGGTACATTCGGTCTCAATTGAATGATAAAATAATATTGGTATAATATGGCTATTTGAGTCATAAACCATGACTCCAAATGTAGTTCCATAAGATTGAGTACTAATTCCTTGGCAGTGTGCTGCATCTGCCGTTGCTGTAAGTCTGCCTGTTTTCCAGCATGACGACGATGTGGATGGTACGAAAAGAAGACCTGAGTAATACCGCTTACCATCTACGACGTTTGAAAAGTCTACTACTTCTTTGTTAAACTTTTCATCTTTAGGTACGGATCCAACCTTTTTCAACTGTTTTAATATATGCTGAGCCGCCTTCACGCTTATGTCTCGCATTTCCTCAGCACCGCAGTCAAATACTTTAACGGTATGACCAACTTCACTTCACAGTTTTGCATTACCCTCTAGAGCTGCCATGTCTTCCGCTCTTCTGTCATTTATTACTGGTAAGAATTGTTCACGAACAGCTCGTTAATATTATATATATTCATAGCACAAACAACAGATTCAATGATTTTTGTAGTTATATTGGAGTTTCGACATAATTCTGGAACAATGATTCTGGCAAATGGCTTTGAGGCATAAGCTGGGACGCAATACATATCAGTACTGGAACTGCCTTGTTCCAAATTAGTGTCCGTACTATTTGTGTCAAAATTGTTTTGTTCCTACACATCCTTCGAGGTGACCCAAATGTCTAACTAATTTCCAAAGTCCGGACATGTTCGATCTTTGAAATTTCATAATCCCCCTACAGTCTTCCCTACGGCATGTAATTGTTACTCGTTCTGAGGTTTGGTGTTAACACCCAGTTGTATTCCGAAGTAGGAAGTACTTTTCGGATACATTGTTTACACATCCACCTACATTCAAATTCCATGCCTATAATCGTGATTACTCGTACTGCGCTTCATAGTAGTCATGCGTTTGATGTCCATCTTTCCATATCTAGTGCTTGTCTTGCTCTAACGAACGCCTGTCTCCTGTACCTTTGGTTTGCATTTTTCCTTCATTTCTTTCGTTAACTTTCCCTAGTAGCAGCGCAACTATTCTCCATACTAATGTTATTCTGAGACAATTGTGTTTGCTCATTTATAATATCCTCAGGACTTGGAGGGGGTGCTTCATAGGGAGGTGGATCTTCCTGTGGAGGTATTGATGAACTAATATGTTCATCAGTTGATTCTCGAAAATCAGGGTTATTGAGATCTTTGAAATTTCTGGTAGATTTTTCGTTGAGATTTATATCGTTAGGGTTTATATCAAAAACATGATTGAGGTTCTCGGACTGTAATTCGTCTTCACATTCTTCGTATTCTTCATAAACTTGCTCATATTCTTTGTACTCTTCGCCAAGTTCCTCTTAATCACCTACATCACTTAAATAGTTCGTAGATGATAGTGTGAACTGTATTGTCTTACTTATCACATATGATACATTACATTGTGCAATATTCTTTCATATTTCAAACGCTCTTGCAAATTTCTGCATACATTATGTGGCCATGTCACGATCACATGATTTATTTTTGTCAGGATGAACAAGCACGGTCTTGTTCAGGTATAGTGCTCGCAGTTCTCGTAGTTGAAAGCATCCTGTTGAAAATCCTGTGAAAACTTTATAACAGGTTTCCCTTCCATGTTGCCATTGAGACGAGTAAGTTCATCCTCGGAACGAGTTGTCATTTTCCCTATCACTGTTTGCATGTAGGTTCAATT
>JAULBU010022666.1:0-18757 GCA_032358235.1 Odonthalia washingtoniensis
TCCTACACAAAAGAAATAATATGACAAAAGTCACTAAAAAATTCCCGTGTCCAACAACAAATTGCACCACAATGTTGTGCTGATGGAGTTGGTTGACTCTGAGAGTGAAACTTACGTTTTGCAGGAATTATTGATGGGATATTGATGCTACTACGATTTAATGGTAACTTACCTTGAAGTGATCAAAGAAATAATCGAAAGCTGGTTCAACAAATAAAGGTTCATACTTATAAAATGCAGCCATAATAAATTTCAGTCGTTTAACTCCCAAATGTGATCGTTGATGCCGGACGGGGGGCAATTCAGATGTATCTAAAGAAATGGATGAAGTTTCAAATATGATTTTTCGTCTAAGCAATGGTGGGGAAAATATCTTATAAGAAAGAGCAGAAGTAAGACATTACGGAAAAGGCCAGAGACGTAGTGATTTTTGATTTGACAGATGTATATGCGGTCTTAAAGAAAACTTTATACATGAGAAGAATGTCCGCCGAATCGAATTCTATAAGTTTATAAATAGTGGTTTCATCAATTGATGTAGATTCCTGTTCGAAAACATTTGATGAAGGCATATTATTTGCAGCGTTGTCTAGGAACAAAATCGGAAATGGCATGAGTATTGTCGAAGGTAAAATAAAACTTGTCGACTTTGAATTGCGGGACTGAGATGCGAGTTGTGGTGTGGAAGATAACTAGTTGAGTGAAGGGAAGAAAAGTAGATTTGGAATGGAGGAATGTGTGTAGATTGGCTTGATATCAGGTAGTCTTTGTGTCTTTGTGAGTCACGTGGAAGTGTTTGTGAAGTCTGGAAATTATGTTGAGTTTGATTTTTTTGACGGGCTCTGAGATTTTTTCTGGGATAGGAACAATTGATTAACGAAAGTAAGTGATTATGCAATTTGACGAAAACAATAAGACATGGAAGGTGAGTCGACAATTATAGTTGGAGATACTATTGAAAAAAGATCTGTATAAGTAGTAGATGGTAAAGAGCCTTCGTTGTCTGTGCGTCATCGATGTAATGTAGAATCTGATGGGATTCAGTGTCAGCTTCTAGTAGGAAATTTAGTCTAACGTGAGGATTAACGTCTTTTTGGAGAAGCCTGATATGTTCAGATATTCGTTTTAACTTCAATGTAGCATGTGTTGACATTGATGGTATTGACAGGCTTTCAAAGAATCGTGTCTGCGCATGGAGCCGTTTTTCCATCAGTATTTAACGGTCCTGTATCCCCGTTGTCTGCGACATTGATTATAATTTGTGAAGTTAGTGACGGGATGTGACGTGAAGTGTAGATATTAGTTGTGGAAAAGGTTGCTGTGGTTGTTGAAATCAGGGAGGTGAACACGAAAAGGGAAACTGGATGAGGAACCGAAACAGAAAGAGGGGAATCAACTCGGAAGAAAGGAGGGGAACCGACGAAACTAGTTTTGGTGGATTTTGTATACGTGTATGATATCTGTGTAACAAGTGGGGGTTGTCCACCAAACCCGAGGGAAATATCAAGCCTGAGTGACTGGTGGACAACATGCTTGTCACATTGAAAACAATATTGTGCATTTGTCATGTAACATGGTTGCCTTGACAAAAGACACCTAGGGGAGCCGACATTTCGTCATAATATCCTATAATTTTCATTAGAAAAAAGAATTTCTGTAAGTTGGAAAAGCAGGATTTTTATAATTAAAGAATGAGATTTTTAAAATGAGATTTTAAAATTAAAAAAGTAGAATTTTATATACAAAAAGCAGGATCATAGCGGGTAATATTAGTGATATTTACCCGTTTCTGCAGGAAATATAAGATAATACCCGCTGCTCTGAGAAATATTACTGATATCACCCACTTTCCAGGCGAAATAACAGCCTCTCCATGAGACAAATAGTGGTTGTTACACGGGTAATATTGGACCTCATGTGTTATTGGACCTCGCTGACGCTCGGCCAAATAACTAAACTCTGGCCAATATTTTCCTCGTGACCATGTAATAACAACCTTGTCACACGGCAGATTTTATAAATTCACATTTTTTCTCTCTTTTTCTCTCTTCGTCGTTTCCCTCACTGTTGCGCTCGACATCCTCGTTTTTTATTGTTTTGCGCTCGATGAAGGTTAATGAAAACCCTAAAATACGATGTAGCATTACTAAAAATTTAGATGTAACTTTAACATGCTCACCAGCAAAAGATTGTCTGACTATAGTAGGAGAAGCTGTGAAACCATGTTCTGGAATCGGAACCGGATTAATTATATTTATATCGAGATTATAATTTGCAGATAATTGTTTTCATAATGAAACATCGCCTATCCGCCGTTTACCAAATATCCAGTCATTCCCACACGCAATACCCGTGCCATTGAATCGAGATTTCAGGTATGATAGAAATTGCTCCGGTGACATATTACGTATTTCTTCAAATGGAATCAGTTGGTATTGTATTGATACACCTATATCAAGTGATTGATTTTTTTTGGATAACACGTTCTTTAGGTGCAACTACAGGTGGCCTTGGTTTCCAATGAAGTGATGTAGACATCCCTGGAAATGAAATCAATGTAGGAACTCCATTTTTTTGATGCGGTTTGTACTAAGTGACGATGTCCTATATGAAATGAATCAAATTTTCCAGCCACCACTATCACTCTACTTGACCGTTTATCCTCTTCACTTGTTGTCGTTGCTGATGTAGCTACTGGAATGCATTTAAAGTATATGATGTTGATAAGAATGGTAAGGTATGTGGGATGACGGGGACCGGAAGAAACAAACAGAAAGAAGTTTCCATTGCTATATTTGATAAAATTGGACCTGAATCTTCACATCCTCATTTCAACATTATTGTCACATAAAAAACATTTTCACAGCTGTTTTTACAAATAAACTTTTGATTTCCTCTTTCTTTCCCTCTTTTCTATCCTCCTTTTTCATTTCTTTTTTTATCTCTTTTTTTAATCTCTCTTTTTCCTTCTCGTTTTCCTCACTGTTCCTCTCTACTTCCTCGTTTTTTATTACGTCGCGATCGACAAAGGTGTGAACATGGAGATTTCATTAGCCCTGCCACCATCCGCTTCGTCTCATACGACAGATGCACCAGTTTAACATTAATTTCTGGATAAAGAAAAAATATCACTATGGCTACTTTCAGCTCTCAATTAAAGTTGAGACAGTAAACGGAATCAATTATGTATCTATAAAATTAGAAAGATCAAAAAAATTCACCTCTCATGTCTTTCACTTTTATCTGTCTGCGTGTTAGATTTGTTTACTACATGTTATCCTTCGTACCCGTATGTAATTCGATCTCGACTGCAATTAATTAGATCAATCTATAATGGCGTCTACTTACTCCGAAGATAAAACGAATGTTAATGGAACCGTTTGGACGCATACTAAGGATCATGATGATGACCTGAGTGATTTCGAGAGTTTTAATAATCTGCCAGCGGAAGAATTTCAACTAAAACGCCGAAGCGAACCCCAAAAGAGGGAAACTAAGTTTTCACCATCTAACTTAGACAATGTAGAAGGTCAACGTATTAATAATACAATTTCAAACCTTCCGGACCCAGAATTTCTACCGGAATTGTCAATCTCGTCATCTACCAAAGAATTGTCAACATCCGCCAAACTACTGCTTAAAGATTGTACTCCGCAAGGAACGAAGAATTCAAATGGAAAATCACTCCGATTTCTTGCAAAATTTATTTGTCAAATTGAAGATGCTGAAAATAATGGTTCTGATTATGAAATGAATAACCGACCTGAATTCCAGGATATTGAGAACATTTCAACACGTGCTAGACAGTATATGATTCCTGATTCACATGAAAATTTCGTACCAAGTGGATATTCAGACCGGTCAACGTATCAACTGGAATGTATTCGATATTTATTAATTGAATACATTAAACATGGTAGAAAAATAAATGGAGAAGATTTTTGTGAAAATACCTTCAAAAGTTATATTTTAGGAGTAAGTCGTGCGTTCAAAAATGATTGGGGATATAAACTAGTTCTGTTCAAAGGTCCGGTAATTGGTGATGAAAATGAAGGAATAATTAAAGTAGTTAATTCCAGGGCTCGTCAGACTCAATCAAAAGGAAACCACTCTGCTGCCCCTAACGTTTTTTCTAAACAAGATAACATTAAGTTATACCAATCTAATTTTCTTTCAAAAAACAATGAAAACGGATTTCTAACTAGAACCGAGATTTCTATGGGGTTGATAACAAGTTTCAGGCCCACAGCCTTGGCAATGATTGAATTAAATCAATTTAAAAAGGTCAAGATGAGAGGAGATTATGTTTGGAAAATAAAATGAACGGTATGATCGCTCTCTTACAGGGAATACAGTTAGCCTTTTCCATAGAGGGATGTTACGTTCAATGCTACCAACATTGTAGTTGCCAAATTTTATCCAAAAACGGCGGCAGTCAGATGTAAGAGTTTGGTCCAATTTTTTACCAAACTATTTACTCAATACATGATAACTTTTCAGCACTGATGATACCGCGCAAGATAATTGTCTTGCGGCTTTAGGGTGAAAGTGCCCTTCACTTAACAACAGTTCCATAAGAAATATGTCTACAATGAAATTTCCCTAATAGATCGACCACAAATTTGAATTAGACGTACAAAATCAGGGCAAGGCTAGTTCCATTACTTGCGGTTCCCATTTTCACAACTACTAAACTCTTTTAATTTCCCAGATAGATACGAATATAATTCTATACTGTGTGACACCTCACTATACACAGAGACATTCTCAGCCCGCCCGTCCACTCCAACTTCATCACTCCCTACATTTCTAGAAATTTATTCTTCGATTCCCATATCCTCTGCCCCATTTCCCTCATGGAACCCATCTCTATTATCACTGTCCCCAGTCCCATTTCTATTGACCCTAACAATTCCATGTGTTATGTCATGTCCATTTCCTGTTATCTCTCCATTGGAACCACAGTTCTGCGGAGAAAATGAGTACGCAAAATGTTCCAATAGTAGGAAATGACAGGTTTAAATGGTTGCATCTAATAAGTGTGAAACCAAACCAATAATTTCCAACTTTAAACAATACCAAACTTAAATGTAATTGCTGCTTTCAGATTCATTATGTTCCCTTCGTAAAAATTCCTTTTCATCCTCATTATCTATCATGTCTGTTCCCTTCACAGTCGGAAAGAGAGAACAGAAAACAGAAAAAATTGGAACATATTTCCGTCCCAGAGTTTCCCTTCATCTATTCCCTCCTATCAACACATGGTTCATGTTCCCTGATATATGTAATCTCATTCCCTTCACAGACACAAATTTTATTGTCTATGTACCAACATATAAAATTCCTATAAATTATGTGATATATCTTTTTTTGAGATGCACTCTTTCCCCATAGACATGTAGTCCATGGCTATTTAAATATAAAAATCCATCCTTCACAAGGTACATTACTCTTCTATCCCTGGCACTCAAGTTTCCTTCAAATTCAGAACCTATTCGGTCACTTAATCGTAGTCTACAAACACGTCTACACGCTTTCATAAATGACTTCACAGAACTTTGTGTGTCCCGGTTACATAAAATCTTGTTCCTAATTTCTTAGGAGATTTAAGTGCTACTGTTTCCTCTTTCAATTCATCCAGTTCCTATATTATACCAGCAGAAGTCCCATCAACAACAACATCGCTCAAACTTCTCTTACTTCTCTCCTCTTCCAACGACAAACCTAATTGCATACAGTCTGCTTCTGTCAGTGGAACCTCACAGCGCTCATATTTATATATGAGATCTGTGAACAGATAATTTGAGGTCTCAATGTTATTCATAAAATACCTCATAGCATCAATTCCATATCTCCGGTTTGCCATTGCCGGTCCCTGCTCAAAATTTATTCTATTGCTCCTATATTTGGCTGTACTTGAGTCACACCTTTGTACTAAGCTGGTAACGCTATATGCGTTGCAAAATGGCAGTTCATGTAGGCAAGGCAATTGCATCCAACAGTAAAGTAATTAAACAGTGTACGCGTACTTCTGCCGTGTCGGGTAGATTGCATTACTTTCCCCCGTATACAGATTGTACTTGCTGCATATTTGGCATTGCCACTTTATACATCCAATTTAACTGTTTTCATGGTTCACAGTAAATAAAGTCATCTCAAAAATCTTCTTCACAAAATACTCCCCGTTTAGTCCTTCACATTCAATATCACGACTATTCTGTCGGTACCTCATGCCGTCCCCATAGTCTAATACAAACAGCTTTCCCACTTCTATCTTCGTTTTAAAGATTTCCGCAAAATAATACATCATCTTTTCCCCTACCGACGAGCAAGGAAGTATAGGATACACCATCTCATTGGTATTTTAATCTACTTTACACTTCTTCTGCCTGCGACGTCCACCATCTTCCAGATACATCTGAAAACCTCTATCATCCTTCTCATATATACCATCTGCACTGAACACATCTACATCACCATCATCACATTCAATATCGTCATCTTCAACACCGTCATCTTTCACTACGTATCTAATGTCCCCAAACTGTCCATTTTAAAATACCCAGTAGCACATAGACAGTTACAGATAGCTTTCTTATGCCAGCACATGGTGTGTCACCCTCCATTCATGCAGAGTTGACAATTTACAGTACATCTCGTTCCCCGTTCTCGCTCAATTACCGTAGCAGATACATACACAGCACTTCGGCTGTCAACAACACCCCATATTGTCCATTTATTCATTACACACATTGCCTGATCCAATAACTTTCTTCCTTTAACTTCCCTTTCAAAACAATGAATCTCGTCCTCTATAACACGTCATCTATTATACGTTTCTTCCCCTCCATTGAATTCTCCAGTTCAATCCACTCACCGAAGAATTTGTTTCCTTCGCCACCATGAAAGGCATGCGACAGAATTTCTTCAATTTCACGTAGAATCTCCGTCTCTTTGATACATACATCAACATGTTTACATGTTGATGTTGTATTTCCTCCCATGCTGACCTGGGGCAACAAATTTATTGTATAATAACTTCCTTATCTTCTTCCACATCATCATTTAAGATATTACAGCTATCATCTTCAGTCCTATTGATTTTGCACGTTACACTGACAATTTCAACTGGATTTCATTTCGTTTTCAATATCATCCCAAACATTGCAGTCAGGTCACTACGCTGTGAGATGCCCCCTTCCCCGATAGACCTAACTCCAACCTTGCATGTGCTAATACACATGGCTTTTCTACATTGAGTCACAAAATGAGTACATCGAACCATGCTATTGCTTACATTAACTTCTTTCAATAAAACACATTTCTAAAAGATTTCATTGCTTTCTCTAGTTTATCTCTTTCACTCATTACACCATTTGAATTAATATAGTTGCTACCCCTTCTCCTTCGTCTAATAGTCCTTTCAATAGACACATTATATATTGGTGCATATTGAAATATATTTCTTTCATTACCACCACTATTCACTATTTCTTCGCCATCAAATTCTTTACTACTATCTCCAATCCTTAAACATCCTGCTATGTTTCCATTTACACTGTCATCTCTGTGACTTTCACCACTATCCGCATCGTACCCATTTATATCAATACAGTACTTTTATAGATTTGTATCTTCATCTGTATAAGGCTTATATCGGCTCTTCCACTGCCCTATTATTCGGCAGTTTCCAATATTTTTGGGAGCTACTTCAATGTAACTGCCTACTTTCCTTGATTCTATCTCAGTCCTGCAAACAGGTTCAGTTATATTCGTGTTGTTGTCACTGATGACATTCATTTCACATATAGCATTACGATGGTATGTACATGTACCAGTATTACAATCAACAATTACAGAGTACATCCCAATACACGTTTTCTAAAATCCTTCTGTTTGACCCCAGTGTCTCCTTTCCTCTCTTTCCACCACGTCTTTCATTCAGATGTACCTACCTTTCTACTTCCTATGTGGTTGCTTACTGTTTTACTTCTGCATTTCTTCCAACAGTATATCAATTGATATCACCTCCTGGAAACACAGATAATTGCACAGTTCAGACAGAATACTATTCAATTGTGATTGTTGCGTTGTTGCATTGAGCTTTCGTCCTCTTCCAATTTCCTATTTTTGTGTAGAATTATGCCATCCACAAGTAATCATAACCGTCAAAAACTGAAACTAGTTTGAATACCCTACTGCCTCTCCAGGAATTTCTGTTTTTTAACTTACTTCACAAAATTTTTCCGTCAAGACTTACACCCATACACTACATTGCTTGCTTGAAAAACAGCGCCATGTTAAAAACATTATTTACAAATTATACTAAATTTACATAAAATTGTTCCTCTCTTAACAGGTTTCGTCTGTCATCGTCGCATACAACCTACATACAAAATTACTTAACATGGAATCTGTCAGGCCTATAACCAGATATTATACATCAGGCCTAAAACAAGCTTGCTATAGGTCCCATGTCATTGTCAATCCATGACATACTTCCTCATCTCATTGGTCAACACAGGAAGTTGATGACAGCTGTATTCAAATATAGCCTCATGGTAATGCATTTGTTTCAGTTTGGGAATTATAGTTCCCAAATTAAGAGAAGATGTGACAATCCCTAAAATATAATCTGAGATGACCCCCAGTCCCTCTGTAAGGTTTACCTAAAGTAATGTGGTAAACTAATGTCATCTTTCAACCATCTGCACTACAATTTCAGGTCCATCATTTCCATCCCCAGTCCACATCTCACACCTCCTGACAGCCAATCATTTCAGGAATACAGTCTCAATTCAATTATTATTCCAATGACGATAATTTTACACAAAAACTACACGTTTCATGGAAATTGATCTACTGAACTTCGCATTTGACATTGCTGCACTGCCTCTCTTTTTTTATGGCTACTGCCTCTACTGTTCTAGTTGATTCATTACCTCCTTCGCGCATGATGACAAACATCTGTCGTAAACAAATCTTTTTGTACCCCTCTTTTTTCCCATGGAATCGCACCCTCTCGTAGCAATTGCACGGATACAATACGCTTACATAACACAGTCGTTTTTGCCAATGGCCCACAAACAAGAGCAACGACTTTCGTTCACAGATATTTAGTTTAGCACATTTCTTTGTTACTTTTTTATGTACCAAGTTCATTGAAAAGTCTATCTCGGCCGTTAGGCCAAACCGACAGTTAAATTTGTACGGAAAAAAATTATTCCGAAAATCAGTTTTAATTTTTCAGGGACGATTTTTGTTGAGAAAGCTCGCCCCGCCGGCGAAAAAATGAAGCTGCAACCAGAAGAAATGTTTTGATCGTTTCAAAAAGAACCTGTTTGGTAATTTGGAAACGTCATGCCAATCAAACAGGACAAAGTGTCGTTACATTTCCCTACGACACTCCTCCGCCAGCTCTCCTCAACGTGGCTAAAACACAAATTGTCGTTACGCTGTACAACGAAACTATTTCCACTCCTCCTCCCTCAACTTTTCTCCCAGCGGGTCAACAGCCCGTACATCGTGATGGTGGATGGGTAGCCAAACTACACACGCCACCAAACTGCACCAATACCTTACAGAAATCCAATAACCAGTGTCGCCATATGCATCTGGTATCACCCACCCTCACGTACCACCCAAATTTTCCTAGTTGACATCACGAACATCCATCACCATTACTCACCATCGCTTTCAACCAACTAATGGCCACCGTTATATCTAGTGACTAAACTACCACAACTACTACAACTCGACTACCAACGTTAAGGATGTCGAGGCCTGAAAAGGGGGTTATAATACAAGCATTTATCGATCTAAAGGTGACAGAGATACACAGTTCTACAATAAATAGTGCGTGTGCGCAATCTGTCTCAATAATGAATGACAGTCCTATTGACCGACCAACTACGAAAAGCATAATCTGTATACAGCATGTTAAAAACTACAAGGAGAACTACGCCAGTCCCCATAACATGTGTTTGGTTTCGTTCGTTTGTTGTCTGCTGACGATCGTAAATAACCCGCACCCCGGTGACAAGTTGTCTTCGTTTTCGTGCCGATAAATTCAATCAATGTCGATAAATTCAATCAATCAAAGATTCTGAGAACCATTTGGGGGGGGGGGTTTCTGAGAAGTTAATTCCAGGGTCCTCACCCCTAAATTGTTTCAGATAATATTAATTAAAAGGGCCAACTATAGATTATATTTTAAAAAATAAAATCTATAATAATAGAAAACATTATGAAACAACACCCTTGTCAGGAATTCGAAGTACATATCTGTAATGTAGGGATTCCTGTCAAGCTAACTTGACAAAAAGCTTTGCATCCGTGGAGGTTCAAAAATAGTTTTCATGAAGTGAAATAAGGGTATTGTGAAGAGGAAGACTTTACAATTATGTCGCAGAAATAAAAAATTGCATTTACTTTGAGCGATAAGGATATAGGGAACCTACAAGTTGTATGTTCCGAGGTCGGAAAATGAGCAACTGTTTAGGTTGTCAAAGTGTAATTAATTCAGGTTATTCTTACCTTCTTCAATACCAGTTCTGATCTCCTGCGGTCGGCATTTATCTGGTCTGCATCACTATCTGCAGTTTGAGCGTCAGCCGATGGAGCATACTGCACAAATGGTCTGTCAGGTGGTGTTGGAGATTCTGGTGGTGAATACTGTTCCAAATTAACTGAATCTGGTACGGGGGATGGCAGTGGTCTCTGTTGGGACAAAATATCCTGTATAGTATTGGTATGTGATGACCTTCCTGTCAAACAATTAGCTTCAGCAATGCTTTCTGCTATACCATCATCTTCAGCACTGCCTTCACATTGTTCAGTATCCTCATCAATACGCCCTCTGTGTTCGAGAAAAGCCGTTTCCTGCCATGACGTTCAGCATGTATCAGGAAAGTCCCTACTTCTGAAACATAATGGAACAGAGAAATATCACAACTGTACTTGGTGGCTTAGCCACACCGAAGGGAAGGCATACATTTGTTTAAGGTACCACACAAAGCGCATTACTGATTTTTGGTACTTCGTGTGTTGGCATGACCGTTGAAATTAAGTCGCATTTTTGTTCCGCGAGCAGAATTAATGAATTTTTAAATGATTTATATTCACAAGATGTGATTAATATTGCAGCTGATGGCTCTCACTTACACTTATGATACCAAAAGCTTCACATATTCTTCAATTTACATCAGTATGTACTGAGTAGAAATAACTGAAAAGTCTTCTTTATAGGTTATAAAAGAAGCCGGGTAAACATTGGAAATGATTCAATTTGTTGCAAAATCTGTCTAGACTACTATATTAATTCATGTTAGGCACCATATCAGCAGACCTGTTAAGGCAGCACGAGATAAATACATTAAACAAGATATTATTCATAGTATGCGTAACTAATTTACTCTCCCATGTTAAATGGGACGTGGAAGATATCATAACACAACGAAAGGTTTTTGCTCCATCCACACCACTATTGGTATCACTATAAAATACCCGTAGGCGCAGTATAAATAATTTTATTGGAAGGCGGGGACCATCATCGAGAACATGGTCTTATAAAATTTTCTAAAAAGAAAGTTCGGAAAAAATCAGTTCCTTATCCCCGTAATTTGTGTATTGGGGTACATCATCGTCTTCGTGTGAACAGGACAGAAACGGCAAAACAATATATAGAAACAACCCCATTACTAAGTCCCACAGAAAATTTGAAGAGTATATAATGATGCTAAAAATCTCACCATTTTCCGACGCGGACTCATTAACAGCCAAATTCAATCTAGTTACCAACAGTTGTTGAAGAAATAGAAAAATAGGGTACGGGAGACATAATGATGCACATCTGGGTTTGTTATCCGAAGCGCTATACTCTGTTTCAGCCAACACCCCACGAGACACTTATGTTTTTATCTCCAATAATGCCATTGGGTATCGTACACCATTCAAATCAATAACAACACAATGATTACAGAGGAAATCAAATCGGGTATACGTGTAAAGTTTTGAAGTAGAATACCGTCTGGTGAGAATGTAAAATACTTATCATTCTTAGATCCCAACATACCTACCTCATAATCGCACCTCATCCATGTTCGCTTTCGTATTAAATTAATTACTGCGTCATCATTTGACGTATCCCTCATCATGGATTTAGAGCTTCATTTCCTGTTAAACCACGATCCGTAAAAAAGAGACAACCCATCTTGTATTGTGTGTCTATGTTGAGGCTGGGATGTTGGAACTCAAATAGGATTCTGGATTCTGTCATCATTTAGCATAACTGTACTTGGATTTGTCTCCGTCAGACGGAACTGTCGAAGTTCAAACCAATCTGCACACCGTTTCCATCGCGTCAGTATGCTACAAGCTGATCTAAGCGTATTATAAGATGCCCATTTTTCATCTACAAACACACCACTACTACCAAATTTGGTCCCAAATAAGTGATGAATTCCTGGCCTGCTTTCCATGTTTATACCCAATGGTTCCATTTGTAATGTAGATGTGCTGGCACATTTGAATTCCATTCTCTTTTTACTTTCTGTTTTAACAACATTTTTTAATTTTCAGCAAAATGCCTCAAAAATTGACCGAATCTTGAAAGGTCATAAAACATTAACTTGATAAAACCATAAAATCATAAAACATTAGTACGGTTTTTATTCTAGAATAAGAAAATTATCTCGGATGCTAGTCCCAAGAAAATCTATGCATCTGAATCTATGTTTCAGGGCCGCAACATCAACAATTTTGGAACAAAATTTAACAAACTGAAGGCGGAGTATTATGGAGATAGTGAAAAGTTATACACTTTTTTATTTATGTTTATTTTGGATTATTTTTTACTAACATTTGTTTTAAATAAAGATGGCAATTTAATTAACTCATTTGCAAGTGAAAGTTCAAAAAAAGGAAACCCCTACTTAACGTCTGTTTCTGACGATTAAAGCTACGATTTTGTCGAAATTTCTTCCTCTTCAATTTTCCAACCGTTGCACCTAATTTTGGAGTGGACAGAACCATATACTACAACAAAATATTTATCTATATCAATTATTCTCTCGTCCGAGTGGGGCCTTGGTAATTTCCTTTCCATATTTTGGAAAGTGGACGGGAACTTTAATTGACAGTGATATTGGCCATATGGCCAGAAGAGCTCAGAAATTTTGAAATGGTGCACAATAAGTTGTTAACGTCGCCTGAAGATGATATAATAAAGAAGTATAATTCCAAACTTCTAAGATTTTAAAATGCTTTGAAGGCTCATATATTTCATTTGTCAGAAGTAGTGGAATATTCTGCAAGTATTGGTTTTCCGTTTCCTGTGCAGACCCATATCTACCTAAATTACTAGTTTGTAGTACATCCCAGGATCGGTAAACGATGGTACAAGATTAGTTATGTTGATCTTAAGAGGTATATGCTATTACCCACGATGATAATGAATTTTAAGTGTGCTAAGAGCATCTCCACCAGTCAAAATAATTTGGACTAAATTAGAAATTTGCAGTTTTGATGAGAGTATGCATGCTCAAACGGCAAACTTTAGACCAAATATATTTAGCCCACGTAGCAACCCACACCAAAATCACGATGATTTGGCGCGGGAACGTTCACCCTTGCAGTAAATAACCAAAACACTATGTCGTCACCTATTGGACGACCCGACGAAAAACTGTTACTGTAAAAAGAACAAAGTACCATTTATTTTTATGTTTTGTAACTCTGCACGGTGTCAAAAATGTGCATGAAATCTCTCAGATGACGCCAAAACGTCTCTCGAAATACGGTGCAGGGTAGGTTGGATTGAGCGGGACGTAGTCCGCGTGAAGGCGGTGAACAAATTCTCGTCGGCTTCGGTCGACGTCGGGACCTCGTCCAAAATGGGATCCGAGGTGGCGGCGTGCCTCCGTGTCATCCTCTTTCCAAGAATCAAGGAGGTCGAGGGCGAGCACGTCGAGGTCATCGCCGATCGCTTCAGAAAGGAATGCGTCGTTCTCCATAAATTTTCATCTCCGTGGTGCAAATGGCGTTGATATTAAATTCATCTACATCGGTGGGGAGAAACAAAACTATAATTGAGCATCTGCTGCGATAATAGTCCAGAAAATTAAAAAGTGTCACGTTTTTAATAATTTGCTATTTTGCTCCACACCCGTGGAGATGCTCAAATAGATTACTGATTAAATTGATTGTCTCTAAATAATGATTTTCGTGTTGCAGTTTCATTTTCTCGCAATCCCATTTCATGATTTCATAATTTCTTTCAACATCATGCAATTGACATCACAGATATTCACAGTGCCAGATTTTATTGATCGATATAGTTATCAACACTTGGAAACACACCGTAGTTCCTCATTATGCATCCGATTTTTATCCGATTGAAGTAATGAACAATTCAGGAGTTACTCTACAATTACGGAACGTTTCAGAAATATTAAGCAAGAAATAAACACACTAGAATGTTTGACATGTGACCCTTTCAAGGAGATCCGGGGATAGAGGAAAGACGCCATTGAGAACTATAGCGACCAATAAATTTAATTTGAACTAAAATCACGTAAAAGAACCATTTCAGGTACTTTTTAATGTCACCACCTTTACATCTATACATGGATATATAATCTTCTATAAAACAATTGAACATTTCGACTGTTCAAAAAGTAATTTTAAACGTTCAAGAGGCATTTTTCATTAGCCCGGAAAAAAATAGGGCCAACGATTGTATCAATGTACATGTGTACACCTGTATGGAATTTTCGCATGAATTTCAGCCATGGAATCATTGCAATGTTACATTACAAAGATGTCATGCGAACATTACTAAATGTAACGATTACGAAAAAATTACACATCAACGTTAAAAGTCACATGTATCCTAATCTGGATACATTTTAAAGTAACACACGTATTTCAACAAAATATAGTTCAATAATTGTCATCTGAACTGCTTTCTACATGGGTCGACTACCGTCCGATCGATGATTCATCGACAGCTTATCATCTACTAAAGGCATGAAGACATGACGTGCGAATTGAAAATTTTGGAACAGAACTATATCCGATTCATCCCTTAATATGGAAAATCCCTATCGCAATTGTAAATAAATAAACGGTTCAATTGATGCCAGTACTGAGTATGGTTCAAATGAAGATGCGGATGCAACTATTTCGTCTCAAAATTATGTATCAGTAGATACTGAAACTGCGTCGAAACCTTTTCCATTTACTCCAATAACACCATATTGGTCTTTATCTGCATCATCTATTACGTATAGTTTAATTTCGGTCTGAAAAGGCCCGTTATCGCACCAATTAATATGGTTGTTACATCCACGTGCAAAGTGGAACTGGACAAATTATTCGCAAAATCAGTTCATCGCACTGCTACCTCGTATAATTCATTCGATAATTCACCTTGAATTGAATTCTTCAAGGAACGCAACCCATATTGGAATGTTTCCTCGCCTAATTAACTTTGTGGGCCATTTCTCAATACAATTTATGCAGATTACATGTTATCTGCTCTATCTGAAGTTCGAAGGAGCAATGGGGGAGTTCTGGGAATAGAGGGAACTACAAAAAGAATGTCAAAATCAATATGCAATTTAATAATACATCTTTCGATTCCCTTTTTCTTGTAATACTTGAAGGCTGACATACACATGGATACAACAGAGATTTTTGTAATGAAATTATTGGATGTTACTACAAGAGTTGATAAAGAAGTTGGAATTGATTCCATTTATGAAATTATATTCGGCTCCTGTAACAGGATGAGGTATGTAAGAAATCGATTGTTGGAAACAAATGAAGTGAAATCTGTGTGTGAGAGTAGTTTTCATTGTCTTAATAATTAGACAATGGATATTTGTAAGATCCCATGGTTTACAAAAACTATCAAAAGTTCCGTTTATATATTCAAGACGATTAAAAACATGGGTCTACTTAGAAATCTTTTTGAAGTTCTTTGTGAGGAAAGCGAGGATAAAATGTATTCTATTGTTCTGTACTCACCAAGTTTTTCACTTCAGTAAACCTCATGCTCAAACGTCTACTAAAGTTTACGATTTCCATTACTCTAATACCACACGTGTTCTGGAATGAGACGGAAAATCTAAGAATTGACACAAATTTCGAAATACCTGCTGAACTGAACTAATTAATAATTTATCATTCATTATGGGAGGATTTTTAATCTGCATGTGCACTATTTAATCATATATGTATAAGTGTGTTGGTATTCTAGAATCCGATTCTTGGACTATGGCTGATGTTTTTTCATGCTTACTATATGTAAGGATATTAATATATAAGAACGATTACTTTGATTGACTTCAACGAGAACTAGTAAACAAAAAGTTTAGCCGTCTATGGAATCGTATATATATATATATATATCTATACCTTATACTAGCGTTCTACTGTGATCCATTTTACAAGAAAATGGGATTAAACGATTCTGTTGCTTTTATTGACTCTTTTCTAGAGTTCGGTAATGGTTTGCTAAATATTCAGTGCCAAAAAGCTTTAAGTTTCTTTCAGATGATGATAACCACTTTAAATAAATGATGGATTACTGAATATATGAGACTTACGGTATTGCCTGAACAATTGTTAGAAACAATGCAAAACTTCCACTGTCGTGCACTATGGGATCAAGTTGCAACTGAATATCCATATCTGTATAGGATTCTTATTGACATCTACCGGTAACCTGGTTCTATAGCTGGTATCACACGTAACCATAAATCTGGAAAGAAAGCCTTATCACAGCGTCGATGTATACTAAATGAAATAGGTAGTCAAAAGCAGGTTGTAGTCACCCATAACGACTGTCAAATGAATCGTAAGTTACATCCAGGCGAGGCACTGGATTTAATGCTATGTTGGCGCAGTTATGTGCACCAGTCGGAGAATATTCAGGTAAAACTAATAATTTGACGATTGAAAATGATGAAAAAGACGAATGGGATGACGATGATTTTCTATTAGAGATAAACCTGCTTGACATCGACGGCCCTAACCGAAGCTCCGATAGTCTTATTTTCTTGTGATTAGATGACTACTAGTCATTAATTTTCATAAGATTTACTTATTTACTTGCAGTAATTATGAAATCACTGTAATGATTTAAACGTGTTTTGAAAACTCTTTTTAAAAACTTTGAAATGCGTCTTAAACGTCACGTTATTAAACTTGTTTTTTGAATCGATGAATATTCACATTTGAGTGAAGTGCTAGACTATGTTGTGAATAATGAGTACCATGTCAGGTATTGTACAAATGAGGTTCATAAAAGAATCTATTCTGATTCTGGTCCACGGGATGGTGTAGCTGTTGTTCGTGTTAAACGGGAAGCAGTACTATTTGATAAATTGATTCAATCATTGTTTGTCAATTAACCGTTAACTGAATCTAGCTTACGCTTCCTATCCTACCGGTACCCTTTATTAAAGATAAAATATGCGTTTCTTGTATTCATAATTTCGTTATCGTTATAGCTACATGATTTACAGGACAGTGTGTTTCCTCGCAACCCGTGGTTGAGAGGGATAATCTATAGCCCTACCACCTCAAGTACCTCCACAAGTTAATAGATTGAATACACGTGAGTGGCTTCATAAACTCTGGTTTCGCAGTTGACCACGATCGCAACGCAATGATATGCGCAGGAATCGCTCTTCTAGTCACGCTCATAGTTAGTCAGCCTAGGCGTGGTTGGTCAGATTACTACTCCCCGGTTTGATTCCACCTTCCGATGTGAACGCGTTTGATGTGAGATATTCTTCAATTCATGTCTGACTTTTTCAACTCTGATTTTTTCATCCTCCTTGAGATGGGATTAAGTACGTGAACGAAAAGTCTCGCTTGAAGTGACACGTGCCAAGGAAAATGTTGTGGAAAGGACAATTATTCAAGTTCAAGTATTTTCCGAATTTTAGTAATTAAAACGTGTGAGATAGCACGTGTTGGGTTCCAGCCTTGGATTTCAACTTTCCCTGTAGGTTAGTCTATCCGAGTTTCTTTGTTTCCATATTTACATGGTACTGTAGTGGGTAATAAATTTCATGAATTACTGTAGTAGATGTTAGGGTGTCACCTGTACATTTCGTTGGGATTCTTTAGTATCATTTTCTTCAGTATACAGTGTCAATAGGGTACTGATGGGTGGTGTTTTG
Source organism: Odonthalia washingtoniensis (assembly GCA_032358235.1). Classification (NCBI taxonomy): domain Eukaryota; phylum Rhodophyta; class Florideophyceae; order Ceramiales; family Rhodomelaceae; genus Odonthalia; species Odonthalia washingtoniensis. The sequence continues at coordinate 18,195 of JAULBU010022666.1, forward strand.
GTAGTTTCTACTCCTTTTCATCTTTTCGTTTTTCAGCGCACCACTATCGGACCCTTATTGGAGTCACTTCCCTCCTGTGTTTGTTCATCTCCTTTTCATCCACTCGCCATGATTTCCTTTATCGCTGGCGTGTTCTTCGTCACCTGTCCCCTCTGTGTGTTCTTTTATTCCAGTAAGTACGGTAGGCATCATTCGTTAGTAACATACGTCCTGTCATCATTTACTCATGGGTTCGTCCTATTCTCTCTTTGTTGTCATTATCGTTCCTTTCTTTATAATATTACTTTTTTTTCAATCCGCTTATCCTTCAACTTCCTCAACTCTATTCATTATCAACTTCAACCATCATCTACATATCAACCATCATCCCCATTCTATTATCAATCATCATCATTATCCTAATTATCAAACATCATCCTCATCCTATTTTACGTCAACCCCCTTTTCACCACTCCACATCATTGCACGAAGAGGTCATCAATGTGTCACATCGACATTGTTTCTGTAGTCATCATCTGTGTCTTGAAATAAATTATTCTCATTCTGTTCTTCGTACTGTGACC
>JAULBU010022688.1:0-18751 GCA_032358235.1 Odonthalia washingtoniensis
CAGAAACGGGGAAATTACATGATTCAACATTTCCCCATTCTGTTAGCCTTTGCTTCCAATGTTTTCATTACTCGAATATGAATTGGGTCGGTATCCGACCAGACCCATTTCAAGTATGATATAAAAGGGAAGTTTATTTAGTTGAAATGTACGTATTGAAACTCGTTAGATCCGAATCTAAGTAGAAATAAAAATTTGAGAAATCCTGTCAGTTTTTGTTCCCCTTCTGATGAAAGTTCCATATTACTTGATCGAGTACTATTTGCAGCACATGAAGATGAATACATTATGTTGATTACTTATGATATAGATTGAAAATTCTGAACATAGTGTGAAGACTTATGAAAAATTAAAGGAATAATATCATCAGAAAGATGTAAAAAAGAAGATGAAGTATTGAATATTACGGATGTTCAGTTGATTAGATAGGACCGGTTGCATATCTTCTGTCACCGAATGTAACCTAAATAGTGGAATATATAACAGTTGTACAATTGAACGGTTGTAGAAATGAACTGACTCGATTTTGTAACCGTGTTTTGATGTTCGAAATAAAACGTTTTAAGGAGACGTAAAGTGGTAAATTGTAACGGCGGATGTTGGCTCCTGTGATATGTATGCATTCACGTGTAATGGTATATTAAAAGGTAGAAGAGTGTTGAAGAATCCGTTCCTATAATTATAAAAATCGAAAAAAATCGAAAATGCTTGTCCAGCTAGATAGGGAAATTTTGCATAAAATTTCAAAAACGAATTTTTTGTAAAAATTCCCCATCCAGCTGGAAAAACATTTCACTTTCAAAAGTAGAAATAGTAAAATACTTTTCAAATTGAAATAAATATTACGCCATGGTAATTTCAATTTACCTGCTGTTGTTTATGTTTCAAGCAGCTGTTATCGCTGCAAAGTTTCACAACGTAGAGAAATGACAGTTAGTAAACCACAAAAAATAAAAGCTTTACTGTTCTTATATAACAATGGTGTACACTTTTCTTTATCGGTCATGACAACAACAAAAAAATGAGAGGTCAATAAAAAATAGTACTATTCCGGGCAGCACAAATTTTAACAAAGTGGTGGCATTATCACCTTGGCATGTTCGTAATCCATGTCGTAACCATCCCCTTATTTTTAATCATCTTCCTAACCAGCATCATTAGTAGAACTGCTTGAGTGTTGTGAAACGTTCCTAATTGGGGATTGACGTCTCCACCGCAGTGGCCGACCAAATGCATATTAAATGGCGTCTCTTCAGTTGCTAACTTTGGAAATTATATACATATGATATCTGAGAGCATTAATTCCACTCCATCACGCACCAAAATGTGAACCATAGTCATGTACAATGAAAATTGATTTACGGGGGATAGTACTTTCTTCCAACTCCGAGATGTTTCCTAAAATGTCTTTGTCCTCATCGCTGTAATGAACAAACCGGTGGGACCACGGTTGAATGCATAGAGATACAGCGTGATCACCATTTGTAATAGAAAAATATCCCGGCAAAAAACTGTCTCTAACGTCAAAGTCATTATGAACATTCTGCGGTGGTCAATTTCTACCATTGAGAAGAAATCGACCCTCTGCTATTGGAATTTCTGTACACGATTTTTCATGTTATCCAAATTCAGCAATGCACACACCCATTCAATTAGGTCGCCAAATTCTTCACGTCTTTTCGCCAAATGTACATACAATCCAGTTTCGAACAGCTTTTCCAGAAACATTTTTGTATCAGAGTAACGGCCAGATCCCTTGTTCATTTCATCTGCATCAATCTCATCATCGCCTCTGCTTAAGATCGGATTCCATTATTTTCTGTTGTATTCATCTTTCAAGTGTTCCTCCCCTAGAAACAATTCTCCCACTTCTTGAAAGAAATCACCACTCCATGTCGTTGGAAATCCATAAAAACATTCCTCTATTGATTCGTCTTCAAAATGTAACGGGTCAGAGACCTTCCATAAATAATGAAGTGCCCTTTCCTATCAAGTTGTTGGATTAACCTATCAAAGAAAGCTTGTCAAAATACACTATACTCGTCATTAAATGCATAACCTTAATGTCTAGATTCCTCCAAATAACGCAAGAACTCCATATGATCCATTTGCTTCTTTGTAGCCCAAATTCATCGTCTTTGTTTACAGGAATGAATGCCTACTTCCAAACGGTTAAAGTGTATGGATCTTCCAGGGAACTATTCATTCATTTTACCGATATGAACATCCGAATTGTGCCATTTGTAGGATGGATATTCAAACATCGTAGTTTTTCCCTGTGCATTCATATTGTCAAAAACTGGTAATTTCATGAAGGCTGGGCATTCATTGTTTTGTATTTACGTGCAGATGTGATAATTACTCATAAAGAATAATGTGGGCCCCACTTTTGGTCATTTCTGTGACAACTTTTGAATTCAATTTTAAGAAGACAGTGATTACAGTAGTGCGTGTATGACTGCCAGCAATACAAAAATACCAGAGAGGAATGCAGGAAAATCACCAGCAACTCAATTACCGTATGTATTGAAATCCTACATTGAAGAGCAGAAATAAACGTATTCACATTTACATGAGAAAATTATAAATGTATCACATCCGTCACATGAGTTAATGGACACGTTCACATCAATGATGCGCATTATGCAATTGGAACCAATGAGAAATGGAAATGATTTAATAAGGATATGATTCTAATTACTTATCGACGTGGTGACAATGTGGTTATGTATGGTAAATATTTGATATTGACGTGAGATATTACAAAGATAACTTGTCAGTTACATAATTTAACGGACATGTTAAAATCAATGATGCACATCAGGCAATTTGAATCAAAAATAAATGGAACGGATTTTTATAAGAGACTTGGGAATAAATTGACGAGAAGAACTGAAAATCGAAAAAGTAGTTGTCTTTGACGTGATGAACATGAACAAGACCGTAATTAATGGAATGTTCTTTTTCAATTGCAATAGGACATAAAGCACGAATATCCAACGTTTTTCTGCAGTTGCAGCCGCATCAGTTCTCAACTTTTTGTTTTGGACGAGAGCGAAATTTTAGTTCTTGGATTATTCAATCTGTCGTTAGCCGAAGTTTTGACTCCAGGGAAATGATGGAAATGATTAACGGATCTTGTAATGTGCCAAGGGGCACCAACAATCCATGACTCTCCATCCATCACTTGCCGTGAATTTATGTAAACAATTGGCGCTGTATTTCAGGAATTGCCCCTTAGATACAGAAACTAAACTCTCGCCATATGTTTTTGTAAATAATTGACTTCCGCAGATATTTCCGGAAACAAATGTTCGATAGTAATTACCGATGAACAAACCTTCATCAATTCTCTTTTCTACAAAATCCTCCTGACAGCTTCATTATGTTTGATTGTGGATGGTTCCAGGGAAGAACCTAGTTCCCCTGCTTCTATTTCAAGGAACGTATTTGTGGGTAATCCTCGCTTCATTGATATTTTTCACTTGTCCCAAAGTATGAGAACCCGTTTTCGTACAAAGTTTCATCCCAAATTTCTTTTGAAATGAAGCGAAAGTGCTTGGGAAAAGTCTGAACTGTAGAAAGTCCAGGAGTGATATCCCATACATCCCTTCGTATTTACACGGAAATGGATTCCAGCTCTTTCGAATAATTTTGTGCTGAAAGTAGGTCTTTTTCCGTACCCTCAATGTCTGAATAATCTTTGAGTAACTGACGAGTGCAAACCTCGACCAGTTTTGTCCAACAGCATTCCAAAATTTATCATCCATATCACCACCGACAATATCCTATGTTTTGGAAGAAGCATAAATGCAATTGCTACAGAAAATATACGAGCGCATGGGGCCACAACCAACTCACCAGGATTGATAAATTTGAGGGTAATATCCATTATACACTGTCTTGACTTGTCCCCTGGTTGGAGCATTGTTATTCGACGGGAAAATTTCGTCTCAGATGAAAGGAATACATTTACATTGATAAGGATTCTTGGAATATTATTCATTTCATTACATGTCACGGGATGAACAGAAGTAATGAATCCAGAGCGACTGTAATTTATCCTTTTCAAAGCGTGATCCAGTACCATACCATTCTTCCAGATATTTACTGCATCTTTAACCACAGATAGATGCGTGAGACTGGATGTTCTTAGATATGATTCATAGTAACCCCTTGTATTCGGCTAATGGGTGGGTGTTTCCTCCGTACTGAAAAAACTTATTTTAGTCTTGTATCCTTTTTCAATTTCATCACTGTAGGGGTTTTCTAATTGTAGTAATTCTTTCTTTGACTTAAAATGTTGCACTCAGAAAGAAAATTTCATTGCCGAATAACAAATATATGCATGACTTCTCGGTGTCAAAACATTTTTCAAGAAATCTTCCAATTCATTCATGTTTTCTACCTTGAACTGATCATGATCTGAATTTGGATAGTCGTTGATATATCTAATGTTGTATGGAGGGTCTGTTAAAATGAAATGAACATTAGCTTGTAGATCCTGACCCATAGCATCTTCATGTCGTCAGTAAGGGACTGAAAATTGTAGTCATAGACGCGAGAGTAATTTTGCATACTTCTTTCAGTACTTCCATTTCTTTCAATCCCATTATAGTAGAAGCTCCTGGTTATACATCATTTCCCTTCTCATCTTCTGCAGGTATATTCGACGATTTCTTTGGGGATATTTCCATTCCTTGGCTGTCACCAAACTATTTATTAATATTCCTTTGCAATTTTTCGGAAGACGTTGAACGTTCACGTTTACCATTACCTGTTTCCGTTTCCTCTGAAAACGAAATATTCTCATACACGTCTACGATGATTTTCATGATGTTACTAACTGGAACGGATAAGTTGAGAGGCTCTGAGACATGACCAGGTATAACAGAAAAGATTTACGTCAATTGCGAACTGTGTCGACCACCAAAGAAAGGTTTCAGAAATAGAGTTGATTCCATGTTGGAATCGAAGTCGTACAACGAAATGGAGCACAACATTTTGTATAGTTTGGTAAAACATGAAGATGCGATGTAACTAAATGCTTCTTCCACTCTGTTTGTTCAATTCCAAGCTAGGTTGGAGTCCAATTATTCGATAGTGATTGGTTCTTCATCTGCTGTAAATTTTTTTTCTTGAGTAACTGTAGAAAAATCTTCGTTCCTTGTAGGAATAATTTCGAATCTTGATGTTGTTGAGTTAAAAAATATGTACAGTGAAATCACTGTACTGACTAGAGGCATGTAGATTATTGTTGCCACTCTTGTGCAAGACTTAAAACTTGTTTGGCAAACGAACAATATTCTAGTACCAGTGAAATATTTGAAGCTGGGAATATGTCTATTATGGGTCTTACAATGTTTTATCGACATTGACTGAAAGACAAATGAAATTCTGTGGTAAGATACGAGACATTCGAATCTTGTTTAGATAGACATGTTGAATGGGTTCTGTCTTGGTATTTTCCCAGTTGAATGGATGATCATGGGAATGAATTTTGAACCAAGTAAGGAATTAGTCGAAATGGAGTTGTCAGTGAACAAGTAAGTGAACATTTGAAGTTTGCGTTCATCTCTACAATCATATGTCTATATGGCGAGAGACGCACGGGCTATCTGACAGACTTTTTGAGAACCCATTTATGCTAGGACCTTGTCACCATTAGCTCCTGTAGGCTCGAATCCCAATTGTTTCAAAGAATTTTCTCTGTGATTCGCCTTGCTTTCGAAACGTGTTCATATCCGCTTGAAAATCGGGTCGTCATGGAAACTCAACCATTTCGGATAATTCTTGAAGTTGACATTCCTTTAGATGAAGATTTCTTTTAGAGATGAACCAGAGAAACTGTCAATAAATTAAAACAGGAGTAATAGAGTGAATTCAAAATCAGGAGCTGAAGTCTTCCGGTAGAGCGTTTTCCCTTAGCGGTTGAAGATGACATTTTGTAGTGTTGCTCAGTTCCGTGTTAAAATATAAATTAAAAACTGTCGGAGAATGGGATGTAGAACGTTGAAATTGATTGTAAAATCCTTATGGCTGGTTTTGGTGGAGAAGAATATATGGAGTGTGAAGTTAATATTGAAATGATCTCATTGTACGTCGTTGCTTTTAATTTGATGACTCGATGTGTGTAGATAGTTAATCTGTTATGATGATTTTGACGAAAGTGTTGCTGCAACGGTATGACGACGCTTGTCGGAGGTTGTATTGATAGAGTAGAGGGACAATCGTTGATGTTGATGGTATAATAATAAGAACGCACGTGAAGAACGTAAAGTAACGGTAGTAGTACTGGAATGTAATGACCGGGAACGTTATATAATGTTGCGGTCTGCTATATATTGTACAAGATTGATATTGAACTTCCCACACGGCGTCGGGTTGCGCCTGTTTTTAATACCAAGACATACGGAGAAAAATGCTAATATATTCCTCCATATGGATGGAAACGTTTTGAAAAAAATTTAATATATTATTTTTTACAACAAAAAATCAATTATTTTATTATTTGCCATGTTTCGGCCTCCATATGCAAGAAAATTGTTCGAAAGTATTTGCGAAAAATGTTTTGGGCAGCTAAAATATGTTTCAATATACCAGGGGTGAGTGCAACACACTCGTACATGGTACTATTATTATGTCGTTACAGAAGCACCGTCCAGTTGGGAAATTCATACAACAGATCCGTTTATGATAACAACATTCCCGGTTATGATAACAAATACAACAAATCGATCATGGAAGTCATAAATCTGAACTGAAATCATTGCCAAATCTCAATATATTCTGTGCTATATATTGCGTACAACAGTTCGATATTATTCTTCACAACCGTCCTTCATCATGACTTAAAATATTTTTGAACATTACGATATTCCTCTGCACAACTGGAAGTCGTCAAGTGACTTAAATATTTCTTAACTATAACATATACTCCTATAATCAAATATGTCTTCATTTTCAGCATATGCACAGGTAAAGTGTCTCAAGCATCGATACTTCCCGACAAGAGGTGAAGAACTATTCCACAAGCTGATTCTTGAAGAGGGAGATCTTACCGATCCAGTGACAAAGGGTATGGTTACATATGTTTCTGTTGAGCTGTACTGTCTAGATGATGTTTCTGTTGAAGTGGTGAAGTCGTCCCGAGAGTCCCGTGGAATTGATTGTTCGAATATGAATGTAGTCCTCGTTGGTACAGCAAAATTGAGGGCAGGAATTGGAACTAACTCAGGGAGTGTAGCGAATAGAGCAACGGCTGGACCAGATGAAATTTTTAACAGAGAAGACATAATCCATGTGCAAATCAAGTCAATGTATAAGGAACAGAAATATCCGTATTATGAAAACAATGGAAAAGATATCAACCCAGCCATCCTCCGTAATATGAAATCAGAAGATACTGTTTTTAACTGGGGTTCTCAAGCAATGACTTTTATCACAATTCAGCGCGCAAAAAGGGATGGTCATGAGGATATCGACAGCGGAACATCTGTTACCCTCACAAACATTGGAATTAGTATTTTTTTGACTGTCATATTATGGATTCGATTCAGTAACGTCAAGAACCCTCTGAGGGATGGCAACAGCGAGCGTTGTGGTGCATTCGTTACATCCTTCGAACAAGAGCGTATGAAGTTGGTTTCGAAATAATTTCAGTGACCTTCTAATCTTAAGATGTTGACGACGAGGATACTGGTATCTCCCAATTATGCATCCAGGAAACGGATATAATTGTACTGAATTTCGACAATTCATTGGATATTGGTTATTGTGGACCGTAGATATCGGGTGTCCATACTCTAAATTATTGGTGGAATAGTAACTTCCAAAACAAATTGGGCAATAGAACTTATTCGTGTCGCTCTTCTTGTACGTACTGATAAGGCGACCATGACATCATGGGAAGTTATAAATCTCAGCAGGTCTTGAAACATATCATCGTCGAAGATAAAAATGGACATTTCGTTCATTGAACTATTGAGGAGTGTCATAAGATATGTTGAGAAACTTACCCAATAATATAAGATACCGTTTGAAGAATAAAGGACAGTGGATATTGCGAGGGGCAGAGAAAGAAAACCTTTTCTTGATACTAAAATTACCTCAACATATTACCGGTACGTTTGTGTGGAGAAGATTATTGTCAGATTCAAATCTGTCATGGAAACGATCAATACCATACCACAGTTTGGAACTGGGAAATATTCTGGTAAAAGAGACGTGACGTACTTGGATAGTGGAAATCTCATCAGCTATATGCATGAGACTAAAATGTACTTAATGGATTCAGCTGAAGCTTATTTTGGAAGCCCATCAAAGGGAACAGTTGATGCAACTGTATCCTATTGGCTTTGTATTAATTTCTTCAATTCTCTGCAGAAATTGTTGGAAGAAATTGCACAGGGTGAATGTAATTTACCAGAAGAGGAAGTTCCGCATGCATTGCAGGAACTAATGGACGTTGTCATTTCATAGACACGAAGAAGGAAGCAATCTATTCATGCAACCTTTCGCAATCACATACTAATTTTCGAGTATGCTGTTGAAAAGAAGTCCGGAAAACTGCGTACTTGTGCAAGTGGTCTCCATGAAAGGCTTGTCCAGAAAATGAGGCAGTACGTTTTCAAAGAAAGTAATGACAGTGGGAATGAAGGGAAAGAAACAACAGGAATGGGTTTCTATGGAATTATTCAAGCAAATACGAGAAGCAAGAAAAGACAGCAACGTGAAATCATTGATCTACATAGTAGTGACGGGGAAGAACTCGAGCGAAAAGAGAGATGGAAAAGAATCCCATGTTTTCTGACATGGAAGAAGACACGCCAGAGATTGAGGTATCGGCAAGTGGTGGAAGGTCAATAACAACAAAACAAACGTGTTACGTGCCAAGTCAACATCAACAGAACAACTAAATATGATGGCAAGGCCATCTACACGGTCTTCCGTGGCAGATGACACCGTCCCTCACGATAACAAAGCGCCTCAAAATGTTATGCTACCTGGATGTAGTTTAGTGTGGTAAAGACTGAATAAGAGGTGTAGATATGCAGTTACCATTGAAGAATTGCTACAACACCGAATACACAATGTAACGGATGATACTATCAATGGAGTTACGACGGAGCGCAGAATTCAAGCAACAATGGCAAGAAAAATCAAGATTGACAGGACGGGCGGAGAAGGCGAGAAATTAGTGGATGTGAAAATTTTATATGATACGAAGTCGCTGCTGAATTTAGCACTAATCCTAGATTCTCATCGTGCGCACTTTTCTTCCAAGTATGACCAATTACTAGGATTGAGAGATATCGCTTGGACCTTTCGAAATGGATGACACTTGGATAAGGGCTTATATAGAAGCGCTTGAGAAAAATCATGACTTTCCTTCACAGACAATTGGTAAATTTTTTTCAGAAATTATAACATGGTTTCCGGCAAAGTGTCGCTGGAAGATGGAAGCAATAGAGATAATTGCAGCCCTATTATCAACCAGGGTAATTCTGGAAATGACGAACATGAAAGAAAGAATGGAATTGGACGTTACTCCAGTACATAAAGTCTTCTTGAAAGTCAAATGGAAATTCATTGTGATTATGTATGGATAGCTGAACTCCGTGCAGCACTAGACTTATGGAATGGAATTTTGTTCGCCTTGTTGAATTTAGATAACAATTGTAAATGACAGACAAAAATTGCAAACAGACGTGGCCGCTTTCTTATTACTGGTAATGATTGCACATCACAACATGGTCACAATGACTTCGACGTCAGGAAGAGTGATTTCCCAGGTTACTTCAAAATTATAACGGCTAAAGAAGTTGTATAGTTATGGATAGCTCCTTGGTCCCATATTTATGTCCATTCCAACCAGGACGAAAAGAACAGAATTGAATGTTATTTGGAAATGCATGAAATTGAAATCCCCCACTCTCTATTTTCATTGGTGATGGCTACATTAAGCATGCAGGTCCAGGATGAAATAGAACAGGAGAACGGAGGCATTATATGTATATCATCCTGGACGGTAGAAATTTGAAAGATGCTATTTCATTCGCATATGGATGCAGTTTTTGCCGGAGAGGTCAACGGCAATCTGTCACGTCGCAAAGTTCAAGCAATCCTTCGAGTTGTCTTCATATCGACGGATAATTCGATGAAAGTGATGATGGCTGTGAAGATGAACCCCAAAATATGGATGTTTGGGTAATGGAAGATGTTTAAGTGCTACCGTCAGGTTGAAAATTGCTCCTTGATTGAATTTATTTTTGCTTACCTTGCGCGTCTAAGTTCATATCTACTTATATTTTGAAGTAAATTGTGCGTTTGTTCTCAAAAACTGTTACAGATAAATGTGTACTACGCATATAGTATATGATCCTGTCAATTTTTTGCAATGTCATTCATTTGCTTAATACAGGCTGTCATCCTACTTACACATTACCGACAACAAAATATATATAACATTTCCCCTCATATAGTGGCCAAGAATTTGCAGAAAGTTAAATAATTGATTTTTACATCAAAAAATAAATTATTTAATTTCCTGCAAAAAAATTTCCCCCATATAAAGGCCGAAAATTTGCAGAAAATCAAATAATTGATTTCTTACAACAAAAAATCAATCAGTTAAATTTCGGCATCCATATTGAGGAACATTTTATCATTTTTTAAATTGAGACATGATTATATTCCTTTTGACTACTTACAGTGGCAGAATCGACTACTGGTACTGGCAGTAAAACGTAAGAAATATAGGTGAATACGTTGGTCCATATTAACAAATTTTTCTACCAGTATTCTGGTTAATCAAAGAATTTGACAACGACCGCTATTTCTCTGGATCCGACATTCCACGATAATGGGAACGAAAAGATTCGTCTGCCATACAACGTATTGAACATACCCTGCAGACGTTCCGGCTCATTACAAAAAACATGCCACGTCAAGGAAATACAATAAGAAGAAGATATAGCACACTATACGACATGCAACAAATGGAAACGGTTCTCAGCAGCACACTGACAGATCCGAGGCCCATTACGAAGGACTTGGCCTGGAAATAGTGTACATAGATGAGCTCGACTGTTCGCTTCCTGATAATAAACGTCCCTTCGAGCCTTTAGAACAGGCCGGTGGTGTAAAAGTACCAGCAAATCCTTTGGTAACCCTATCAGAATACATTGGAATAGACGCTGTACGTATAGTAATCCGGATTCTTCTATCAGATACTTTTAGTGCAGATGTTATTCTCAACCACAGAAGTGGTTGGAAGAAATGTATGAAGTTCGTGGACGTAACAGTAGATCGGAGTTTAATCGAGGAGTGTTTTCAAAAAATGGAGTTACCATACAACAATGTGTCAGACGACCATATAAAAGATTTCCTATACAAAATAGGAGTCAATGATGTGTTACTTATACAAATAAATGTCTACAGTGCCATAGATGCGATATTTAAACCTCCCTCGACGCGTTCGACCATGAATATATCCCACATCCTTTGCACTCCAAATTCTTTGCACATTTGTACATGTCCATGAGAAAGCATGTAATTGAAAAGAAAAAATCTTCAATTGAGTTAAATAAAAGTATAGACGCTTCTTTGAAGTCCTTCGTTGAAATTTTACATATATATAACAATAAAGAACAAAAGATTTTAAGTCGCAATCCTTAGTTTTTTATCCTATACATGTCACAATTTTGAATATGTCCGTATAATTCAGACGATTTCTGATAGACCATGGTTATACTTTAGTTCTATTTCCTGCTGTTGTGTTGCAAGGAAGACAGTCAGAAAAAGTCATAGAGGACTACTGAGGCAATAGTGACACGGACAGTGATGAAATTATTGCGATTGATGATCACGTCTCACTGGACTCGTCAGTGCGGGGTCGAGATGATAAAATGGTTTCGTTGCGTGACGTAATGAATACTGTTCTTGCGTCGTTAATTGAAGTTTCCAGAAGGGTCCAACTGCCTACTGCCATCGTGTGGTGAACCGTGTGCTTCGATATATCAGAGGTACCCATGCTGTTGGAATTAAGTACTAATGTGGATCAATGGATATAATCCATTTATCGACGCAGATTATGCTGGAGATGTAGTTGATATCAAATCTGAGTCTGTATATTTGGTAAAACTGGGTGATACAACCTGCGTATGAAGATCGAAGAAGAAACATGCAGTTGAACTATCTAACTGCTAATCTGAGTACTATTAAATGGCCCTGTATTAATCAGAGTGTGTTTGGGTTCGAAGTGTGTTTTGAAAGAATGTAGTATGCAAGTAAACGGCCCGACTCCCATACGGTCAGATAATCATGCTGCGATGAAATGGGCAATAGGTGAAAAATGTCCGTTTGGCCATGCAAAACATATCGATGTACGAGTACATATGATATGATATAAACTTCTGCCCTTCATGTGGTATATGTTTCAAGTGTAGAAAACGATGCAGATATGCTCACAAAGCCTCTTGGACCCATTGTATTTGAACAATCTTTCAGTTGAATTGTACTTGGAAGCGTAATCAAGGATGAGTGTTAAAGTATTGGTCGAACCCCCTTTATGTTGGAATTTGGATATTTACCGTATTTGGAATAAGGTTGTTTTTAAATATTACGATCTTGACGCATCCCTCTGTGAGGTATTGTCAAATTAGGAATACGAATATCTGTAACTCTTTCGGTCATTTCATATCATTAATTTCACTATTTGCAAATCTTTTTCATTTTGGTGTTATTGAATTTGATGAACCCCACTGTGAGAAGTAGTCAAATTTATTGTGTATATATATCGCACTTTTATGATTTTATCACAAAATTAAATAGTAGTCAAGCGACTCTCCATTTTATCTTGTCATTCAAAATGTTCACATTACTTCATTAATAATAGAACCGGTTACAAAATTCTAATCAATCACGTTCAAGAGGTTCCCCCAGATGAATTCAAGTTAGCAACATCTGGTGCTGCAACAGCTGATGCATCCTCCAGCCAAGCGGCGACTTCTTCGAACGAACAATTTTTTGAAAGAAGATCTTATTCAAAACCGACGGATGGTTCGAATATATCATTCACGGGCCGCAACCTTTAAACGTTTGCAAAAATTGAGGTATTTCTAAACACATTAAATATCAGTCTATTTCGGTCAACACTGCTATGAAATACATTAACAAATTGACTATCTTAATTGAAGAAAAAGTGACCGCATTACTTCCGGAAAAGTTTGCCTTGATAATTGATGGTTGGACAGGAGGTGTCACACACTTTGTCGCAATTATTACCACTTTTCTGTCAAAGAAAGAAAATGGTTATTAGTCTGTTCTCCTTTCTTTCTCCCCATTACAACGTGAAGAATTTCAATCCGCTGACGAGAATATCAAACTGTTCACTTTTGTCCTGGAACTCTTTAAAAAATAATTTCCAAACGTCATTGCAATCATTGGAGACAACTGCGCTACAAACCGAAAGTTATCGAAATCTCTTAACTGCGCGTTCATTGGATGTGCCAGCCATAGATTTAACTTGGCGGTACAGTTCATGGTAGAGGAGGAAGAGGACAAAATAGAATGTGTGCATAAATTATGAAGGCACGGAAACATCCCTGTAGTAGAGCGAGATTAAGGCTGCACATTGAACGAACTACTATCGTAATTAATGTCACTAGGTGGTCATTAGTTTTGCATATGCCAAAACGGTTTGCCAAAATTCGAGATTCTGCTCCTTTTTTGCAGATTCCAGATATTGAAGACCAGATTCCATCTCGCAGAAAGAATCAAGACATTGATAAGTTATGCAAAAAAATCCGAAACTTGGACAGTATTACAACTATTTTACAACCGAATAACACCACACTATTGGAATTGAGGACTTTGTTCGATATTGTAATCAACCAGTTTCCGTCAAAGGAATCTAGACTGTGATGGGATACTGAGATAATGGAATGCAGGTTATTAGAGTCGACCATCGATAAGATTCAGCAAAAACGAGGACCGGACCTAACAGGGGAGGAGTGATCATCCGGGAAGGGCTGCGTTTGAAGTCTTCTCATACACTGTATGAGAAGACTCCAAACGCAGCCCACCGTATTTGGTGGAGGTTTTTGCACGTCAGCTACTGAATCCGAAATCGGATTTGACAGATGATTCCACAGTTACAACCGTAGCAGAGAGACTTATAACGGCAATGGATGCATTAAAGGAAAGGAAGAGGGTTGATATGTGGAAGCAAACAAGTGGCCTTTTTCCTGTTGAAACCTTTCCAGACTACAGTCTGCACTAATTTGGAACAAGCTACAACTACGATACAATTTTCAACAAATTTAAGAATGTACGAATATCTCAATGGGATGGAAAGTACGTTTCGATGTTTCACACTTTGGATCCGAGGAGCTTGCTTGGATGTGAGGCTGTTGCTGTGTGTGTTTCGGTACGAAAATCAAGAATTAGACACGCGAAGCTGATCTAGGTTTCAGTGAGAGGATTTTCGGACCTAATTAGCCCATCGGTTGCTACTACAGAGCTCTGGTATACACAGACTTGAGTAAAAAAGATCAGCTATCAAGAACATATGGCGAGGGCCTCCTGTAGAAAATAGTTGAAAACTTTGAAAAATGGGCTGCGGAGATTGACGTGAAAGCAACAGATGAGAAAGGCTACCAGTATTTTGTTTGCGTTGTACGCCATATCTGTGCAATGTGATACATTAACGACAGTCGTTATGTGACGGGTTATTTGGACATGCAAAAGACTTAAAATGGAGAGATAAAACCAAGAACACCAAATGTGTCATAGAAGTTGTTTTCAAAACCCAAAAAAGCAACATCCTATTCCAACTATAGGATGTTGGGCATTTTTCCTTCAAGGAACATAGATGTTGGTGAATAACTCTACTTGGACTATAGTCGTGAGTATTTTTCATAATACGCAAAACATCAATTGTACCAGCCAAGGTAGCTTGGACTTACTTGAAATGTTTATTTCAGTAACAATACATTCTCCCGCATCTTTCCAATAAATGTTTCTATAAAATCATATTTTTCATTTTTTCCATTCCACCTTAGTGAGATTTTTTCATCATTTCAGTTCTTCTTTATTCATGAAATGTCTTACTAAAAACTACTGCAGTACTCACAAGTTTAGTTTATTACAATTTTATTGAAATTTTACGTTTTTCAGAGTGTTACATATATAATATTTCGTTTATTTTCAAAGCCCACATCCATTCTTCCCATTTGCCTCAAAACGTTTATGAAATTAAAACTTTTTTGGCCCATGCCGTCCCCATTTAAGATAATTTTCAGATTTTTGGCACAAACTGCACATTAGGTAGTCTACTACGGATGTTTCATACTGAAATAACCATTTGGGTCCTAAACTCCCAGTTCACACATAGAATACATTCGGGAATCTACCTCTTGGAAGCCAAAATCCTTTTCCAAAGACACTAACGCACCTTCTGGAAGTGGAGAGTTAATTTCTTTGGCTGATATGGCCATAAAAAAGCACAAAGAAGAGCAGGGAAATTTCGGTAATTATTTTGATTGTCATTTCATCCTCCCGATGTAGAACATATGTGAATGCTTCTTATTCAAGTCAAGGTGTGCATTGACAGACTACAGATGTCAATTTCACCAACTATGGTTGAGGCACAAATGTTCTTGCACGTCAATAGAGATTTATGGGGCCTTTCTGAAATCAACCACATCATTTAATAGCTGAAACATAATAGCTTTTCAATACCCAGGGATTATTTTAACATCAATTTAGAATTAATTCATCTTCTTCGTGGCACAGAGAAATAAATTATTTTCTACGTTGGCATGATTAAATTAATTTATCGTACCTTGAATTTCTATTAAAAATTTAATTTTTATTCTCATAGTATTTATCAACTTTCAATTTCTGAAAAATATATATATATTTGAAATTAAATAATCAAACTAAACTAAAAATTAAATTTTGAGGTGTCTTGAACGGTAATCATTAGCATATCTGGGCCCCTTGTTCACGATGGTGCACCATTCAGTTCCATCGGCATGACCGATCTACGTCTCCTCAGTCAAGTGGATTCTTAATCCCCAATACTATTAGATGCGGAACCACCATGTCGGTCTAATCATGAGTGGTAGCAATTTGGCACTGGTACACATTCTAGTGCCAGTACACATTCGAGTGCCATATGTAAAATTATAGATAGCATTACTATCATTGCAATTTTAGATAATAACAATAATATCTTAATTCGTCATCTAGTTAAAGGATCTTCGCAATTGGTATTTGAAAAACATTTTACTAGAGCCAGCGATGTACTGCATTACTCTGCTAGTAAAATTCTGATACCTCTTAAATGGCATCACAGATTCTATCAGTATAATCGCTGATGGTCTAGATTCCAATATCTAAATTACAAATTTTAGAATGGTACTATCCCCTCTATCTGTTCTATCTAGGCATGCAGCATCTATCAACATCAATTCTGATATTTTAAAAACTTTCTCTCAGACGAAACGAATAGTAGACAAATTACATGGTCACACGTGTGGCCATTGGACTTACTCAGATATCCGCAGTTTATTGAAGATAAATAAGATCTGGTCAAAAGATGTCCAACAATACCAAGTTCATGTTATTAGAAAATGGACCTCATGTATTGAATCATCAACTCTACCTCCCTCTTGTAAAGCGGCACTAGGCTTGATAAATTGTGAAATAAATGATGTATTAATGATCTATCTCTTCTATCTGGACCAGAGCAGTTTGTTCCAGTGTATGGACAGCAATTTAAGATTTTCTACCGTATACCCAGTACCATATGCCACTGTACTTTCAGCACTAGTGGAATTTCAATCTACATGAATTTGCTCAATTTTAGCCTCCTGGTTCTGTGCAAGGCAATCAAGCTTTTGTCAAGCAACAGTTTATTGATTATGTAAATATGAATGGTTTTGAATTTAGACCTATACCGTCACCTAGAAATCATGAAAACACATTAGAATGAAAACATGATATCATCAGATCAATCTTTCTATGTTTGGTACACTCATCTGCAGACACTGATAAAATACATTAGCACTTTTAGCAGTCAGTATTTCGAACGACTTTTACGGTTCAGATTTAATGTCGTCATTTGAAATTGCCAAAGGCTATAAAAAGTCACTGGTTTCTTGACTACTCGAACTCTTATTTCTCTGGATTTGGTAAATGCCCGTGACACAATATTGGGAAAACGCAAATTAAATTCAATTATGTGCACTAAATCAACTATAAATCCAATAATTAGTTCTGGAACCTCTTTAAAAGATTCGTACGTAATGTCCATGAGAAACATGTACAGTGGTTTTCACCTCGTGTCGTACAAGAGGTCAATAGATCTGCTTGAAAAGTGACCGTACCTGGTGGCAATGGGCATAAAACAATAACTGCTTTTGAAGATACTAGATCAGCAATCGCCGATAATGATCTTGCTACATAAATAGTTGATTCAATCGACAAATTAGATTCTGAAATATCAGATGCACTAGACTACGATGATAAAATTTCTGTAATTCAATATGACGGAGACAATTATGTCTTCAACCATTCAAGTGGTAAGTATCAGTCAATGTTTTATAATGATAATACCGTCCCAATCACAACTAGTAATGACGAAGAACATCTCATATCAACTCATGTCATCCAAAATGATGATACCTGCAGTAGTAATAATCCTACTGTAGATGAGAATATATAAAAAATAGTGAATTTAAATGCTGAGGTATATTGGCCGATTCATGCCAAATATTATCCAGATACAGTAGATTCTGGTCAAAATGGGCGTCACAAAATTCAATATGATGACAGTGACGAAGAATTTCTCAAGCTAAGTAATGAAAATTGGTGCCAACCTGGCAGTTTGAACAGCTCCTCAGTATTTACAGCTCCTGAGTTGGAATCAAATGGGGAAAATTTATTAAATGAAATATTTGAAACAATTGGTAATAGGTCCTGTATGTGTCATCACGCTCAAGGCTTTCAACAACCCGTATTAATTATATCATATTTAATAGAAGAAGATGAATTTAAGAAAACCGTATTTGTAATACCTAAATCAGCTCTACCTCGTACTGACAATGTAATATCATCTTACACAATTTATAAAATAAAAGTCAACGATGACAATACGTTAAAACTAAAAGTACCTATTGGTCCACATGGTAATGAAGACAACATAAAAATACAACTAAAATCAGACAGCAACATGTGTTCTGCACTTAGAGTACGAATTATTCTATATCTTTTCTGTCTCAAATGTTTGTGTATTAGTAAAGCTGATGTCGAAGCCACTTTCCTTCATACTGGTCAGGCATAACGAGATGTGTATGTCATTCATCCTCGTGAGAGTATGTATAGAGAACATTACTGGCTACATTTAACAGTAGCGTATGGATTAGTGAACTCAAACGAAAAATGGAATTCACAATCAGACAAGTTATTCAAGGAACTTGGTTTAATCCAATGTCAAGTGATCCCCCACCTTTTTTATATTATAGAAAATGGTAAGCTAATTTTATTAGCTGCAGAAATAGTTGACGATATTTTGATAACAAGTGCGACGGATGCAGTAAATGATTTTCCCACCAGCCTCATTGCAATATTTAAATTTAGCACTATTGCACATGGTGCTGATGTAATAGTCGTTTCTAGGATATGAATATCATACAGAACATAGATCATACATGTTCTATAAATTCTGACGACAAATTGCAAG